>VUQS01046648.1:0-10252 GCA_015108495.1 Heterochromis multidens
AAGCAGGCATTTGGTCATGCAAAGCTCCGAAAGTGATCACCAAGTTCGTAAACTGAAGTCTGAATTTTATGGGGAGCCAGTGCAAAAGTGAGACATGAAACAAAGGCATGAATAATCATTTCTAATTCTGATTTTGTAGAGAGTAGGCAAAAGAGAGCCTGGAGAGGTGGATATATTCACTGGAGAGAAGAGGAATAAAAGTCAGTAGAAGCAAGGCAGAATACATACGTGTGATTTAGAGGGAGACAGGTGGAAAGGTGAACAACAAGTAGATATAGTGATGGCAGATGAGTTTAAATACTTGACGAGGGGTTGTGGATCGACCAGTTTCCTCTATACAGGAAGTCTGGACTGGCTCTCCATTTAAACGGTCTGAGTCTCTGATCCTATGAGTATTAACTTAGTAGGTTAACAGAAACAAATTTAAGCCGGTAGTGAGAGGACTCGTCCAGCTCTAACTGCCAGCCCTCCGGATGTCTATCCTGCTTCCGTTGACAAGACGCTCTCTGAGTAGACTTGCAGGTCAAGTGCAAATCGTCAGTCACACCCGTTAATGGCAGCTCCCCTCAATGATCCTAGCTAGGTTATACTTTAGGGGCCTGGAATCAAATCACCTGAATTTTCCTAATCTAACTAATCTACTTATGCTAATGCTGATTTCTGATACCAGTCTTCAGATGAATGAGAGAAAGGAAAAAGGCACATCCTGGCCAGCGATGCACTTCTCTCTATCCTGTGCCTGATAAAGTCCAAATGGAGAAGCAGTGACTCAGTACAAAGTCTTCCAACTCCTTTGAGATGTTAATTCAGCACGGCAAAAATGAGTAGCGAAAAAGCCAAAAATTATCATTCCAATTTGTAAGTCCACAGTGATTGGGCAGTGGTTAATCCTCTGGCGCTCCTTGCTGAAATTTTTACCTGTGAACTCCAAAGTGCTTTCTTCTGATCTTCCTATGTTGCTCTTTACTCATTCGCAGGAAACTAGAGGAAGAACCCCGAATGTTCATAAGAGCCCTCTTTTATACTCATTTGACCATATGCATCCCTTTCCCCCCTCTCTCATTCTCCACTTGATGCAAGTGGAAAAAGTTGCCTACTCCCTATGACTCACTTCCTGTTGACACACCCTAGAACCTTCCACTGCTATTAGCACACTCAGTACTTTCTTTTATCTCACAACCTGTCTAAGCAGATGGTAGTGAGACCTGCTATATGACCTGATATATGGTTTGGAGATGGTGGCACTAACAAAAAGACAGGAGGCAGAGCTGAAAATGTCAAGGTTTTCCTTGGGAGTGACAAGAAAGGACAACATTAGAGATAGGTACATCAAAGGGACAGCGTAGGTGGAGCATTGGAGACAAAATTAGAGAGGTAAGGCTGAGATGGTTTGGACATGGAAATGGAAATGGTAAATGGACTGATTCTTATATAGCGCTTTTCTACTCTCCTGGAGCACTCAATACATACAACATGCCTCATTCACATCCATTGATACAAGCACTTTTTTCTATGCTTAAGTGCTTTCTATCTAACATTCACACACATTCACACTCCGATGGATGCATCAGAGAGCAACTTGGGGTTAGTATCTTGGCCGAGGATATTTGGCATGCAGACCACAGAGAAGATTAATGGATGCAGTGAAGGATATAAAGAGGTTTGGTGTGACAGAGAAGGATACTAGATGGAGGCAGATGATCTGCTGTGGCAACCCCAAAAGGGAGCAGCCAAAAGAAGAAGAAGAATTCCGAAATGTACAGAGCTATACTCTCTGCTTAGATTCAGCTAAAAGCTACAAAACTGATCAAACAGGACTTCACAGTGTAAATGGATAATAACCCAAAGCATACTGCAAGTCAATTCAGAAAATAAAGAACACTAAGGCAGTCACCTGATATAGCATGCTTTTTGGTTGTTGAATACAAAACTGAATTCAGAAAGACTCACAAAGAAGCAGCACCTGAAGGCAGCTGCAGTAAAGGCCTAGCAGAGCATCTCAAGGGAACAAACATAGCATTTGGTGTTGTTCATGGGTTCTGGACTTCAGGCAGTCATTGACTGCAAAGGAATTTCATCTAAGTGTGAAAAACAATCCTTATTTTATAAAATTGTTAATTTGTTCAATTACTGTTGAGCCTCTGAAAATCAGACACTATGTATAAAAATGGCTGTAATTTGTGAATAATTAATGCAATACTTTTGTTAAACCCCTTGAAACAAAGCTGAAAGTCTGCATTTCAACCACATCGTGTTTGATTTAAAATCTGCTCGTGTCATTGTCCAAATACTTATGGACCTAACTATACAAATTGAAAGGAAGGTTAAAGTTGAAGCAGCCAAACTGATTGATAATTACAACTAATAGTTTGGGTCATAGTCTTATGCTTAGCTATTGTTTTCTCTCCTCATAATTATGTTTATCCTGTGTTGATTTTGGGTCCCCTTCGTGACCCCTGTACAGGTGGTCTAATCCGGCTCTCTACCTTAAAGGGTCCAAACTCAGTTTTGTATGTATGAAACAGCCAAATTTCTAAGCTTGGATGAAGCCGGTGGGGGAGGGAATTCGCCAGCTACTCATTACCTCTCTGCTCCTGAAGTCTATCCTCTCTTCCCCTGATAAAGATCAGGTATTTATTAGATACTCCGGTTATTCGGTAGCTTCCCTCTAAATCTGGCTCTTGGTAATTGCTGGTTGAATTTAGTAGCCTAGACAGAAGGTTCCTTAGATCTGTTTAATTTTAAGGGCTAGAGCAACCTATGAGAACCTTCTATACTGATGTTTAATTAATACTCAGTTGTTACCTTTACTGTTACATGACAACTTAGTAAGGGAATATCCACAATTTAGACTTTAATTGCAGGAAAGTTTTTATTAGCAGTTTAGCAAGGGCAAAGAACCTAATGCTGATGCTGAGATTTAAAATTTGATCTTGGAATTTGAGAGGAGAAAGGAGGGCAAGCTTTGGCCACCAGCGTGTCTGTCCTCGGCTAAGGTCAACCACGATTCTCCTGGAAAACTGCCAAATTCTTCTGATCTCACAATCCCAGGAGAACGGGAGAAATCCAGAATTCCTCTGAAAGTCCAATCCAGTATGAAACAGTAAGAATTCAATTTCCTCTGGAATGGTCCTTTAACAGACAGAATGATGGGCATCCAGCTTCCTCTGAAATTATAATCCAACAGGAAAGTAGCAGGATCCTTGGAAATTGCTGTTCCACTTGGCAATAGATGAGCAGATAGTAATCCAAATATTATATTCCAACTCACAGGGTCACAGGGCTGGCTGTGGTAATCCCCTCTTCACTTCTCCTGGCTTGATGGTTTTCCCTTGTGACCTGTAGTCCAATCTTCAATACTGCCCACTCCAGGGAGTCCAGGGGAGAACTTTCTTCTCTGAATGCAGCAATTTTTTACTCTTTCTTCCCCCTTTCCTCCTCCTTTTCCGATGACATATCTCCCGATCTTATCATCCAATCACTTCCCGACATCTCATATTTTCATTTTTATTCTCATTTTTCATCAACTGTTTCTTCTTGTGATTACTACAACATGAATCAATCACATGAATATTCATTTTACTTAATCTCTTTTCATCATTCTGTGTATTTTGGATGCAGTTCTATCTCGTCTAGGCCTTTAAAGGCCTCTCTCCATTTCGTTCCCTCAAGGTCGCTTTTCTGCTCCACATAATACACAGAGTAATGGCTTTTCTGCACAAGCACAGAAGATCTGAACTAAAAAGGATTTAAACCTTAAAATCATATCATCATCATGATCATATTTTTCTTTATGTCTTTTTAACAATTAACATATGAACCTCTATATTTATCAAACACAGAACACCCAAATTTACTTCTTTAGTTAATAGTATAATATAGTATAATAATAGTATAATAAGGTCAATAACCTCTCTATTTCTTTCATTCTCACACTCGTATCTATTCTTAGAGCTTGCTCTCACTTCTTATCCCAGCCCAAGGACATACCTCTGTACAAACACAGAAAATCTTGAGGTAAAAAAGATTTAAGCATTAAAACCTTCTCATTAACTTTACCATTACCTATTTTTTGGCACTATCACTAAAACTCAACTACATATGAATATTATGTGTTTGACAAATAAAACATATTCAGTATTACTTTTTCTACTTGTATGGTTTTTGCTCCCCCCATGCCAGGCAGGCCTCTATTTATCCATTTTTCACACTCATTCAGGCTCACACCCACACTGAGAGGCCGTCAGTGAAGGCCTATGCTGCCTTTATTGTCATTCCTTCTGTCTTTACACCGAACCATTCAAACTCTCAGTTAAAAGTTAACCATTAAAAATTTCCTTTATCAATGGCTATACCTCTCTATTCACCATATTGTTCAAGTTTATCCAGAATTAAATTTTGATCAGCTTCTGACCAAAACCCTAGCATGTTTCCATTAGCAAAACCCACACACATCTAATTTTAGGCCAAAGAGAGATCAAAAGTCACACATTAATGCATTTCTCTCAATATATTGATCAACTATTTCTCTTGATAAAACTCATCTTTAATTAGATCTTGATTAGATTACTGACTAGTTTTTAAGCAAGGTTTAGGCATGAATAACTATTAGCAAACACATACTTTTTAACTTAGGCTGTGAGTATGTTTATACTTCCTGAGTACAAACTATTCTTAGGTATAGAAACAGACACATACCCCAGCTCGACCTCTCAAAAGAGAGTCAAAGGTCAGATATTAAAGCATTTCATGATTAATGATTGTATTTTCTTCATTCAACATATTGATTAAAATATGATTCAACTTTATTCAACTTTCTACTTTGATGTAATCAAGAATAACTATCATCAAAAAGCACATACCTCAAACTCTTGTTACAGCACTCTGCATCATTTTACTAATAAAGACTAGATGTTAAGTTTCTTTACCCCCAACCAGATGGATCTTCAACCTTCTATTTCTGCTTTTGGGGGGCTTGTGAGCCGGCAAAAACTCAATCTTCTCGACACCTGTTTGGTTTGTTTCTGCTTCTTACAGCAATGGTACACTGACTCCATGAAGGGGGTATGTGTTTGGCTGACTGACAGACTGGACCTGCAGCTGCACATGTACCAGCTGAAAACACTTATCAAGATTGTTAAGGTAAACAAATGTGACGTATTTAATATAGTCCAAGTCTAATCATTTTAGAGACAAAGATGTCCATTTTTCAAAAAGGGATTGTTTGTCATTCAAAATGACTTACCTACCAGATTCAAAGTCATCTTTTCTTTAATGTTTAAAAAATTGGCAGTGAATAACCTGAGACTGGCTCCACTCGATTAAAGGAACATCTTATAATCTGGCTTATTTGTGTAAAAACAGTCAGATCTGACAAAAAGGGAAAAGAAGAAATAATAAAGACAAATCAAGCCACAGTGAAGTGTCCTTGAAAGCAGCAGTGTGAAGAGGCAGGGAGACACGAAGGAAAAAATTGCTCAACCGTGCACTGTTGCTGCTTCCAGCTGCCTTTGTCTTTTCATTGGTTGCTAATATACAAAGTTTAACTTGAAAGCAATGAGACAACGAATTATAATAGCCCTGAAATAAGGTGAAAACATTCTTACTCGCCTGCCATAGTCTGTCTTCCTGGTATGGCACATAAAAGACTCTGCACGTCCTTGGGCCTCAATCTTCCTGCTTTTGTCCTTTCAAACAGTGAATGGCACACACCTTATCCTGCTTAATACATTCCAAAGATGCTTTCTGTTTTTTTGTTTTTTTTTATATATATATTCCTTCTCCTTTTATCTATCTCTCACCTCAACAGAAGACCTACCGTGACTTCAGGCTGCAGGGAGTCCTGGACGGCACACTGAACAACAAAAGCTATGAGACCATCTACAACAGGCTGACGATGGAGGAGGCTACTGCGGCTGTCAAGGCAGGTGATGGCCTGCAGGGCATCAGCATGAGAGACAGTGATGAAGAGGATGACTAAACACACACATTCTCTGCACATAACCGGTTACTGCTTGATTATCATCTTCTCTAATGAATCAGGACCTTTCATCGCAGTCTGTGATACTCTACTACACTTCACTAAGTAGTTCACACAAAGCTGAAAAAACAGTTAACATATTTTTCTAGTAGGATGGCTGAAATACTGCTGTGGCATTTTCAACAAGGACAAGTTATCAATTAGTGCTAGATTGGATCAGCCAGAGAGATGCTCTATTCTGCTGTAGTTGTTTTGCTGACAGGCAACCGATGACCTCTGAATTTTAATTTTACATCCCCATGGTACTTTTTTCCAGTGTTTCAGTTCTACTCCTATATACAATTTAAACTATAACATAGTGATACACAACTTCTCTGTGCTCATACATTATAATTCTTTAAATCTCAATTTGAAATGAGTAAATAAAGACACATATCGAAAGTAAAGTGAAGTGCAGTATTTTCCTCTGAAATGTAGTGGGGTACAAGGGTCAGGTCAAAAATTAGACTCAAAGTTAGCTGGAGTTTTGGTTGGAGCTCTGAGGGGATTTATCCCAAAATGTCTCATCTTTTTTAATCACACCAAGTGATGAAGTACAAAATTTTCTATATTATTAATGTTTAAAATTGGCATGTAGAGGGGAAGGCTAAACACTAAAAAACATGCCTGATGATGGCTTATCTTTTTCCTGCTAGCTAAAAATCAGTTGGTGGTTCCTTCCTTTCCACTATGTAGCCAAGTTGGAAACCACAGCACTTTTTGGACGCTATTGGTAAACCATCCTGGTACTTATAGTCCACTGCATGTAGCCGTACTGTGTGAACACACTTATAGATTCAAAATACAGTGTGTGTATAGAGTGTACAGACAGAAGTATGCAATATGAGATGCACTGAGTGTTTACCAGTCCACGTGATACAACAACAAAATAACTAATCGTAGCACAGGGACCCTTAGGTGAGTCAGTGTTGCACCAACCCAAGTTATGTTAACGTTATTTAGTTGTTGTGTATGCATCTTCTCTATTGGACTCTACTTAGTCTTTGTAGAGGAAGCAAACACATGACAATTACACTGTTTGACAAAATAAGGCTGTTATTGTTTAAGTTCTTTAGTCCAGTAGGACCAAATTTAAAAAATGCATTTGATGTGACTATCAGTGCTTCCCAGCTTCCCTCTGGTGTTTGATTTATGTGCTGACAGGCAACTGATGTCTATCAGTTTTTAAATTTTACATTTTTTAAAAGATTTTAAACTGATAGACTTTAATTTTCAGTATTCCCTTGCAGTTATCAGTTTATAGAGAATCAAGCCTTCTTTATTTTACTAGAAAAAGTCGTACTCTGAATAATGTGCAGTAATAACATGTCAGCGTTGAAGGACCCAATTAGGTGAGGAGGAACACTCAGATAGTGAAACATCATCCCCATTTCAGACAAATTGCTACATAAAAATTTCCTGAACTGAACTTTTGTACATACTTGTTGAAAAGTACACGATTCACAGAATGCACAACAAACAGAAAGTCGAGGGGAGGCAAGGGATATAAGCCTGATCTTCTGGATGTCATCCTTCTCTCTCACCTACAGAGCAGGAAGCCCCACCCTCCTGGACATACAGCCATTCTCTGATGTCACTTTGTATACTAAAGCTTAGCTAGCTCCTTTCTATTATGTTTTTGCCAACAGCTGTACCCTAATGTTCAAAATGCCCTGTACCCCAGAATCTGAGCAAATCTTTCTGCTATTTATTTAAATGGACTGATTCTTATATAGCACTTTTCTACTCTCCCGGAGCACTCAAAGCGCTTTATATAACATGCCTCATTCACCCATTCATACAAGCACTTTTTCTATGCTTAAGTGCTTTCTATCTAACATTCACTCACATTCACACTCCGATGGATGCATCAAAGAGAGTATCTTGCCCAAGGATATTTGGCATGCAGACTGGAGCAGCCAGGGATCGAACCACCAACCTTCTAATTAGCAGATCCTGCTCTATCTCCTGAGCTACAGCCACCCCGTGTGCTTCATTATGTGTAAAATAGCAGCATTGGTCTCTCTCTCTTTTTTTTCTACACACACTTTTCCTAACTGGGGACCAAAGACCTACTACATCCTGGATCCATGATGTTTCTTTTAACTAAGTTGGATAAAATTGTATGAAACTTCAACCAGAGATCAAGCAACAACCTCAGTTTCAGACATGGCAGCCAAAGAGGCCAGGGGTTCTAGGGGTGTAACACAAGGCTGAAAAATGAAGCCAGTGTCACAGGAAGTGACAAAAACTGCAGTTCTTCTAATGTCCACGTGAGGCTGGCTTCAAAAAAATGAGTTGATCCCCATAGACTCCTATGTTAAAATTCCCAACTTGATAGCACAAATAAACATGTTTACAGCCTGATACAAAAACACAGGTTTGGCTGATTTCTCCCTTCACAGTAACTGTATGGACAGATTTAATAATTAGTAGTGTTTCAGAATTGCACCTGTACAGTTTGTGGACCTTGCTGACCAAGTTTTCTAGCATTGCTAATATCTTAAAACTCCACCCTTTTATCAAAATATGGTCACTTTTAGTTCCAAAAACCCAGCATGGAGACAGCCTTAATGCTAAAATTGAGGCTTCAGAAGCTACAGATACTACACATGTGGTAGATAAGACAGTGCTCTTATGGGTTGTTTTTGCATTTAAGTTAGAGGACTTAGTGATAATTTGGCTATTTTTAAGCCCCACCTTGCCCTTTATTGATGGTCAGGGGGCCATTAAATTCTAAAGCATTCATCTTTTGAAAAGCAAGAATGTGGCAAGGAAATTTTATGAAAACCTGATCATTTGATGTTTTATATTATTTGTGTAAAAGTGGACCTGATAGATGGTAGTGGTAGCAGAAAGTGAATGGATGATTAGGATTCATACTGTGAGGACTACTAATAGTTTTTAAGACGTTTTGCTATAGACCAACACCTTGCACTGCCCCACTCCTTCACATTCTTTGGCTATTTAAACTGGATTTACACTTTTTGCAACCCCTGTGTGGGATATATATAAATATAGCTAGTGCTATCCACTGCCCACTTCTATGCTCTCTTACATTTTTGATAAGACAATCCTACATAATATATGTCAAGTGCCAGAGTTTGCGTGATTTTGTGTTGTGTCTAAGCTTTGTGTGTTTTAATTGCCTAAACTGAGTCTTTGCAGTTTTTGCCCATTGTCCATTAGGACTGTGCTCGCAAAGTTAACTTCATGGGATTATGATGACTCTCAAAGAAGAAGGTAAATAGGTCAAAAAACAACTGTCAAATGATCAGACAAATTATCTTTAACCCTCAAGTGACCAAGCTATTTAAGACTAAAATGATCATATCTGTCCCCGTTATATTTTATACAGGAATAATTTTTAATGGCACTGTTTGTCTATTTGTATTTATCATACCTATACTTTTTTCTTTATGACAATATTAAAATGTTCTAATGTCATTAATTGGGGTTTTCAATTATTATCCCAAAAAGAACAATTGAACAAAATTACATTTATTTATGCAGTTCTCATATGTTACTTGCAAAACAAACTTTTTTTTTCAATAATACTAGAAAGAAAAAACAGGTATGTCTTAGTGAATTATGTATTACATTATGCAAGCATCATTTTCACACCAAGATATAGATGAACTGGTGACTCTATAACACTCCAACAGATTACAATGAAGTCTGTTTTTTCATCCTTTGTTACTTCCATGATTCTGTTTCAAAGTAAACTGAAAATAACATCTTGTTTGAAGATCAGGAATATTTAAAATATTTTTTTACAGAAACGCTCAAAATATTGAGATTACTGACGTATGTGAAAATCAGAACTGTCAAGCTTATGTTATAATGTTCAAAGCTTATAATGTTAAAATACAGATATACAGTTGTGGTCAGAATTTACAGTGTATCCAGAAAGTATTCACAGCACATCACTTGTTCCACATTTTGTCATGTTACAGCCTTAAGGGATTAAATTCATTTTCAACAAAAATATAACATGTACATAAGTACAGTATCAGTATTGCACTCTCCATCCAACCTTATGGAGCTTGAGAGGTTCTGCAAAGAAGAATGGGAGAAACTGCCCAAAAATAAGTGTGCCAAGCTTGTAGCATCATACTCAAAAAGACTTGAGTTGCCAAAGGTGCTTCAACAAAGTATTGAGCAAGGGCTGTGAATACTTATGGACATGTTTTATATATATATATATATATATATATATATATATATATATAT
>VUQS01046651.1:0-12571 GCA_015108495.1 Heterochromis multidens
AAGGGGAAATGTTTTAGCATTCATTGTTTACACCATCAATGCCAGAGAAGTCTGCATGTCTAATGAGCTTGACCATAACTCTATCCTTGCATGACTAAAAATATTAACTTGTTTTGTGAAACTGTCCTATTGTTCCTATGGTATGTTTATACATAAGTTTAAGTGACCATAACACATGGATGGTTGAGACGTATGTCCCTTGAGTTTCTTATCTAGATCTGTCCATCTCCATCAGCCACTAGACTAGAGAGAAGACAATTATTAAATTCACTGAGCTGCTCAGAGGCAATCAGCAACTGCTGGCAACTTTGAACAGTTCTCTTTCATTTTACTCAGTACATTTTAGTACAGCACCTTAAATATAAATATTACAACTTTAACCATTCAGTTTGTTTTCATTGGCACAATATAACCTTGTCTGGATGTTGTATCCCTTAAAAGATGCATCTGCTTCCACACTTGAAGGCACAAAAGCTTGTACTCTTAAGATGCTTTATAAATAACTTATTTGTGTCAACATTTACTCTTAACTTTAACTTTTGTTGAAGTTTTGTCACTAGCACTAACCTTTTGTGCTTAAAAGCTTTGCAAATATAGCCCTTGTTCTTTTGATGAATCAGAGGTTTAAGCCCGGGACCATGTTCACAAACATTTTGAGAATCTTCTCACAGAGCAAGGAGCCGTACCTCAGGAGTAGTTTAGGATAATTGTCTGAGCAAAGAATGGACTGAAGGTCATGAGGTGTGGGTGATTGCTTCAGCAAAAAATTACAAAAAGCTTTAGCCTACAGACAGACCCATTTGCACAGTTACAACACCTGCTCACATGCTGGCAGTTATTGAGTCGTGTGATTCTAAGACTATGTAATCATGGTTAGTATGGTGGCAAGTTTACATAAATTAGACAACTATAAACACAAAAATATTAGACTACATCTGTCTCTCCGTCCTCATCTCTATGAGCAATTACATGTATAGACTAGAGGGAAAAAACAACCTATAAATCTCACTGTGCTCAAAGGCAGCTGGCAGCTACTTTTTATGGTGGAGTGTTTTCGTTAGCCATTCAGTTTTTTTTTTTTTGGTAACAAATTTTCAGAAAACGTGTGGTTTTGATGATAACAGGATACAAAAAATTCATAGTAGTTACCTGGATTACACAAACAGTTAATAATAATGTGGTGGAGTGTCATTCCTGGGGCATTAAATTTTGTTTTTTTTTTCTACTCTGTTGAAGCATCTCAAGCATCTTCCTTCCAACTCCTGAGATAAAAATCTTACCTTTACCAGGATTTAGTGTCAAATTTAGGAGGAAAGTGTCATATTTCTAAGAATTTTCTTTGTGAAAATGGCCAACTTTCAGTAAAGTTAATGCACACGTTTTTGGTTGTAGACAAATATGGTCATATCTAGAGAGAGGCATTTTAGTTCAGAGTTTTTGTGGTCAGATCAGATGTTATTAATGTTGTGACCCACAGTTTAGAGGAACAAAAACAAAATGTGATTTTATTTTCTGATTCCTTTATTTTGCTTTGATTGTTCCCACTGCTCTGACTTGTTATCGCTCTTCTAGCAGCAACATAGCAGTTACTCATTATTGGAGATTTTTAGATTTGTCTTTGAAGCTTTTTTTTAATAATGTACTTTTTGGGTTTGTCACACATTCTCAGACGTGTGATGTTAGTGCATCCAGACCTTTACCTACACAAACACCCCTTTAGATCATGGGAACAAGTAAGAGAGAATGAGATCAAAAAATTAAAAAAAAAACTGTGCAATTAAAGGACAAGAATCTATGTTTTCATAAAAATCCGTTCATTTGAGTGATATGCATGATTGGGTTATATGGATCTATCTGTAGATTTTTGGATGTGTTGTGTTAATTTTACTTTCAAAAAGTCACAGTAAAAATGTAAATTCAGTCATATAATCTCCCTAAACCCAGAATGGAAAGGCAAAGTAGAAAAGGGGAAATATTGCGCTTCCCTGAAGGTTTTTTTTACATATAGATATTTTCCATAAGTGGAACTTTATTATTTCCACCTTACTTCCGTTAATATGTTTTGTTCTATTTAGTATCAGTCTTGGTTTAACAGTTGATGTGAATGTGAGGTATCGGAACCTACTAATGATGATGTGTCAAAGTATCTACGGCTATCCTGGATAGAAGCATTGAACATATGTATGGTAGCAAACTTCATTCTATTGTGATTTTATGGCCAAACATTTTATTTATTTGCTTATTTATTTATTAATTATTTCTCATTAAATTAGTCTAACTCTAAATTAAACAAAACTGCTCAACAACTATGCAGCTCTTGTGGTTGCAAAGGCACATCAGTATTCTTTTTTTTTTCTTTTAGTAGTTTCTGCTTTTCATTCCTTTTTAACTGCCCATCACTCAAAGCACCAGAAATTAAATGGGATTAAAAATAGGTTTAGGTAGTGGAGTCCAGACACACCGAGCGTGAAGTCACAGTTTGACACTTACCCATTAATGACCCAGGAAAAGTACAATACTTTGCATGAGTTCATTATCGTGTGGAGCATTTCTCTGTTTCCATGCTTTGCATCTCCATCTCTCTCTCTCTCTTTCTTGGCTTTCTTACCAGAGAATGGTGGCATTACTATCAGTGAGAAATATCTTGGAACCAGGAAATGTGATGTTTTTTTAACACTTTAAAAGAACTGGCTCGTCTGTGGTTGTGAACACTGTGTGAGGAGTGCTGTCTTTCCGGCAAGCTGCAAGCCTTATGCCTAAAATGTGAGTGACGTTTGATGACGTCTGGTAACTTCATAACGTCTGATGAGTTTCTTTCTCTCAGTGTATTCTTCTTGCTTTATACAGATTAGAAAGTCTTCCAGTGTCTTGCGTCGCATTATTGGCCTAAAGTGCAAAAGCCACAAATCAAGTCCTCCTTTGTGGAATACTGCGCCCTCCACCCACTCTCAGACCCCTTCATCTGCATCAAGACAGTCCAGTTTCAGACTGACATCCCCAAACATTCTGCATTCAGCCAGCATTGCGACTTTAAGTGCAGCTTGTACAATTTGAACTACAAAGAGTCACAGTTCCCCAGTCCATGTAAATGAGACGCAGGCTCTTCTCTGAGCCTGAAAGGCCTTATTGTCAGCAGATAGCTATCATTTTATCAGTGACATCTGAGCAAGTTGTGGCTAAGCAAGGCTGTAATGAGGATAAAAATATGATTATTTTGCTGTTGTTTAATTTTTGCATCATAATGTCTTTCCAGATGGAGAAAAGGAATTACTTAAATCAAAATACTATACATCTGCCTGTCTTTGGCAGTCTGTTAGAGTTGTTTGTCAGTATCAGACGTGATGAAATGTCTGGTGTTTATAAACTCACATAGCTAAATATCCCAGTAGCATATGTCTAAAGATTTCAATTGGTCAGTCAGTTACTCAACAACTGTTGGTAAGATTGGCATAAAAGTTTGTATAGGTGGTGCACTGGGTCGCCCATTGCGCAGGTTGAAAGTGTTTTGTTAATAAGAGCTGACCATTTTTCTTCCAGTCAGTCTTGTTTTTGTTAAGTGTGTGATCTCTCTTTGTGACATTTAATTGGCACGCATCATTTGATAATAGGCGTGCAGTTATTGGTTAAAGTGTTTATTTATTTAAATGCAAATGGTAATCTTATTAATTCCTTTAATCACCAAATTATTAACCCGGTGTCAATCCAGATTTAATAACCAGACTTTTTTTCTTCACTTGTTTGAAGTCACCTGAAGCATTTTTTAACCTTTTTTATCTACCTTTAGTGAGCTGCTAGAACGGCATTTTTAGCGTGATAATTTTTGTCAAACAATCATCTGTGCATTTTCATTTGCTCTAAGATAGAGGATAGTGCCGTTTCAAGCCACAAAAGGAAATGTCAGAGTGGTTGTACATGATATTAGGCACAGCTGATATCTGCTCTCATCAGCAATCTTATTTGTTCTATAGTGAAACTGCATTTTAGCGTGTCTCTCTCTTCAGCATTACTGAGAAAAGTGGCATTACAGGTTGGTTGTGATGTAAAATGAATTGAGGAATGTCAAGTTTATGAATGAGGGATGCAAAAAAGCTCTTTATGGTTTGGATTTAAATATAGAAAAGACATTCATAGTAATAAATCTTTTTCAGCCATTCAAAGTAGCTACAGAAATTATAATATAAAATTCAGAAAGGAGACTTTTACTAATAAAACAAACCACAGGAAGTGTTCACTGCTCTGTCACACACACCCCATGCTTCACTTTCATATTCCAAATATTACACTGGTCACACTTCTGTGATGAGTGTAATGCATCAGCCCTCTGCGCTCAGAATCTATGGGTGTGGGTATATATGCATTCATGCACAGTTTCCTCTTATTGCATTAGGAGGAAGCTCTAATGGCAAGAGCATTGTACTCAGATGGGTATCTGCAGCCGGCAGCTCCACACCTGGCAGAGGGCGGCACAGTGCTGGGGACAGTAAATACTACGTAACTCATTTCCATAGATTCTGATGTGGCCTCTGATACTAGTGGCAAAACTGCGGTGTGGGAGGCTGATACAAAACACACTAACAGCTAAAGACAGCAGATATTTTTAGACAGCATTCAGCATTGTTTTATGATTCATCATTCTATAGTATTGCAGAGAAGAATGCTTATACTGAATTTCTTTAGTGGAGAAATTGGCTTACATATACTGGAAATGTATAACACCTAAAATGATGATTGTTTTGTGGGAAAAGAATAAAATAAGCAGTGCAGTAGATGCTATTGCACTGACTTGTTGAGCTATGTCATGGCACTCATAGTTCACAAATGCTATGACATCACACTTACTAAAAGCACCAAAAGAAAAAAGATATAATAAAAAATGTGTAAAGGATTTTAGTGACACTCAGAAAAAGTCAAGTAATGGATGATAAGTCTCTCAATTTTCCCATGAAGTAGGCTACAATGCGTGTTACCTTTGTTCTTTATCTGAAACAGTTGTTGATTAATAGGGTAATATACTGTAACATATACATAAACATAAAATCCAGTGTGTTTATTATAAATGTTGAACCTAAATACTTAGGTTTTAAATTAAGTGTCCTACAATCTTACATAAGAGCAGTATTGATCACTACAGGCAAATGAGAAGAGATGTTAATACTTAATACTGGTGAGCGATCAACTTTTCTGAACTAATCAATTCAATTTTATTTATATAGCGCCAAATCACAACACAAGTCGCCTCAAGGCGCTTTATATTGTAAGGTAAAGACCCTACAATAATACAGAGAAAACCCCAACAATCAGACGACCCCCTATGAGCAAGCACTTGGCAACAGTGGGAAGGAAAAACTCCCTTTTAACAGGAAGAAACCTCCGGTGGAACCAGGCTCAGGGAGGGGCAGCCATCCACTGCGATCGGTTGGGGGTGAGGGGAGAAAGACAAAGACATGCTGTGGAAGACAGCCAGAGATTAAAGATCAAAGCCAATGATTTCAGTGTTGGCTGGCAAAATTAGTCAGCCATTTAATATTAAATATTTTATTAAATATATTATATTAGGTCCTGAATGATTTTGAATTGAGGCATGCATGATTGCAAAATATGTATCCTGAGAATAGAAAATGAAAATGAAAGATATATTGAGACATTACTTGTGACACAAGTGGTGTTTTGGCAACAGCAGTGTTGTTAGATGATTTTAAGTTAAACCAGACACGTTAAAGTGAGGCAAGTGTTGATTTATTGGCCATTGTTGTGTGACTCTAGACTTCCTTTGCTCAAACTAAATGAGCTGGAGGTATGAAGTACAGCCAAATGCTTGACCTAAGCTCCCTTAATAAGGTCTAAATGTGTTATCGGGCGCCTCTGGGTGGGCTCAGGAAGTTACATTAGAATAGAAACAATGAGCAGGTCACTCATGAGATACGAAGGCAATGCACTTTAAATGGAGAACAAGCTTACTACGAGAGAGGAAGAGAGAAGAATAGCAACTTGGACAAATCTTGCCCACACCATGCTGTATTTTAAGATAAACTGCTAAAGAAATCCATCATGATTGCTGCAATAACACACTATACATGCACATAGATTTAAAATTACTCTGGATAATCAGACCCCTACTCAGGTTGAGGTTAAGAGGTGCTATAATGGGAACTACCTGATGACAGTGAAACCCATGAATCAATAGCAGTGATATATGATATGCAAGTTATCCTGCCTTAACAGACACAACAAAGCTAACAAGCTCCGTCACATACACTCAGTTTTTGGATGAGCTCAAATCAGTAAACTTAAGTCAAAACAAAACTATAGCAGTGAACTAAGGAGGCTACAGAATAGTCAAGTATTTATTGGGAGCCCACATACAGCATTGTCTTACACTCTTGGGTAAAGAAAACCTAATAAGGTACTGTCACCACAGAAGCTGGACACAAATTCTGTGGTTCACATGAGGTAGTGGCATGAAAGATCATCCGTTTTACCCAATGTCCCCCAGGAGACTGGGGTTTTTGTCCTCTCGCCTTTTGTTCTTTTATATGTGCTGACAGCCTCGTGTACATTGCCGCACTCTTCCTGGACATCTTTACCTTTTTGCACTTCTTCTTGGCTAAAGAATTATTGTGAAATGCTTTTACTTCTATACTTATCAAAATATTTAGCATTACTGCCAATGACAAGTGGTGGAGGATTTTTTTGTATCCATTCCTTTAGTAGCAATACCACAGTATCAAAAACACCGGACATGGCAGGAATTGATGTCTCCTCTCCATCATCGAAGCTTTCTTTGCTGACGTGCTAAAGGAGTTAATAAAAACTTTTTCATACTACACTTAAACTCTTAATCACGTGTTGGCCAAGGCGATCAGTAACAGAAAACACATCTGTTAAGAAGTAAGTCACAGAAGCTTGTTTACTTGCTATTTCTAGCTCTGTTTCCATAAATGTACAGATTGTAACTGATCTCAGAACAGTGAAAGCAGAGCCAGGAGATTGTCTAGCACGCTGGTTTCTCTGGTCTCTTGGCATGCTAGATAGCAAACAACCAGAAGAAGCTGCTGACCTCTCAGTTTGACAAGCTCAAGCCATTGTTAATGTGACATAGACACACCCGTGAAAATAACAGAAACTATAGATTCCAATGGCTTTGAGTCAGGCAGAGTCAAGCTAGCTTCCTGAGACAATAGACAACTGTGGCCACAAGATGGCAGTAATTTATTGGATGGATGTAAACATGCAATGGGAGATCCTTTATGGGACAGAACTCTGACATGAAAGAAGAGTTCAGTTTTACTTTGGTAGGTTTTAATATACGTTTATTTTTTTTAATTTAATAAGGCAAGCACTGCCTTCCTTACTTGCCCCATAGTATCTCTTAACTCACTGGTACTGTTAGGCTTACATGATCAAAGCTCTTGTAAAGGACAAAAAACATCTCGTACCCCTACCTGTAAATAAATACAGTTAAGGACAGGAGATGTTAAGTGATGCCAGAAGAGAAAAGAATTTAAAAAGAATAAAGTGAAACGTAACTGACTAAATAACTGATAAAGTCAAGGCAAGTTTATTTCTATAGCACATTTAAAAACAACAACTGTTGACCAAAAGCACAAGAGTAAAAAAGGTCAAACTGAGAAGGAACAAAATCTATAAGGAGATCATTAATATTTAATTTCTTCCTTGTCAACCAAAACACCATGGGTGTTTTGTGTTACCAATCTTCAACACACACAGACCCACACACATTATAATTATAGTCAGATAACGTGATTTTGCAGAATTTACAGCTGGAGAGGAATCTTCTTTCTCCACTCAGCAGGTCAGCTAGGTCACAAGTCCCATTTTTATTAGTTTGTGTAATTTGAGAAGCAGAAACAAAATAGTGTGCTTTTTTCCTCCATCTATGCTTTTGTTTCATGTTATCAGATTATGAGGAAGTAATGTTAAAAGGCTGATTCTTGAGGTGATTTCTTATTATGCAGGAAGGAACTGGGATATTATCAGTAGTTACCAGGAATCAGAAGGAATCAGAAAGTGGCAGGGTGCATTTAGGGGTGATGTAATGTTTACATAGTGGTCAGTACAGCTATTTCCTCCTCCTCCTGCAGACCGACCCAGTCAAAGGGCCCAGATAGTGTACATGGCAAAAGGGTCATTGGCTTAGCTAGTCCCAGCTAAGTATGTGTCCCGGGGAATGTCTAATGACTGCAAGAAGAAACTGAAGATGGTTTTTAACAGTCTCTTTACACTGGTGGCATGTTTAAAAGCACCCGGAAAAAATTAATATGAGTACAATAAAAATCTGTCACTATAAAATTGCTGTTTTGCACAAACATTTCTCTCACACTTATCAGATAGAAGAACCAAAAATACCACTGATAATGAACCCATAGAAGTCTGAGATGAGTGGAGTCACAGTGGAAGAAAAATGAAGCATTTCTAGGGCAGTATTTCCCTAAAGGGACTTTGAGCCTTAGTTATTTTTGCTCTCTGAGTCAATGTCAAGGCATAATGGCTTAAGATGATGCTTTGTTTATTTGCTCAAGAGAAAATGATTCTTAGGAAGAGGGCCAAGGGAAATACAACTTTTGGGAGTCGCATCCCCTGAGGTCAGCTTAACATGAATATTTGTTTGAAAACGTGAGATTGTCAGTGTTAAGACTCAGCTTTTACACTGTGGTATGTGACCTTTACCATAGTCTTGTAGAAGTAGTTCAGTTTCTCGTTCAGACAATTTAACATGTGTTTATTACATTTACTTACTGTACCAGTGCATTTAAAACACATTTAACACAAGTTGCCTTTTAAAAAGTACTCACTATTTTTAGTATCACCACAAAGTCCTATTTGTAGCCATTCTGGTGTCCATTTACAACAGCTGAAGTGCTTTTGCCCACTGCTATGAAATTGTACATTTTCCAGTGGCCTTTTCTTCCAGTTCTGTTTTAAAAAGTAAACAAGTTTTTTTTTTTTGGTTACCAACATCAAAAACTTGGTTTTTAACTTGAACTCAGTGGGACATTTAATTAATTCCCACCTGTCAACAGCACCATGACAATATGCCTAACAATAATCTTATCCACATCTAATTTAAAAAGCTATGTATACTCAAATTTATGTTATGCTCCTATTTAAGGTAATCTAACAGTGTGTAACTTTGGTGACCCCCAGTGGTGTTATTAAAAACGCCCTAGCATACAGATTTGAGATTTTTCATGGCATCCTAACATGTAGCATAGCAGGAAAAGATGTAATAAACATTACAATATAATATGACAGACATGGTAATTGTACACAAAGGCTCACTGGCAAGGCTTTAAAAAAAAAAGTAAACTTTAATATTGTTTCTTATACCTATGCTTTACTGCTGGTGTACATAGTTAACATGTCTGCTGATTAAAAAAAAATTATCATTGATTTATGAAGTTGGTAACACTAATTAACCTACAACTGTATTACCCAACAGAAGTTTTAATTAGGTACATTTAGTATACATGTAAAACATGTTTCTCAAAACTAGAACATGACACAAATATTAGCCATTTGCTGATATAGCGGAATTTATAACAGCTGATAAATGAAAATTTTAAAACTAAGGAAGAAACTGGAGAAACACCCTTCAAACATGTTATGAGTGTTGATGTTGCAGAGTTTGCCCACGAGAGGGCACTCTGCAGCTTCCCTGTTGGCAACACATGGAACAACGCAAACACTACAACCAGGTGATTTAAGCAGAGTCTGGCAGAGTGTAAATGAGTAATCCACAACCTGTTGTGACAGGCATTATTTTTAAACTGCATTTTCATGTTAACTTAGAAAGGATTCATGAATAACTACACATAAATGTTAGGGAAATCTGTTTATGTTTTGTCTAAATATATATTGATATATTGAATTTTTAAATTACAAAAAATTAGCATTGGTCTTAAAAATCCTATATTGGTCATCTGACCTTACTCAAAACATCTGCTTGCTTTGGTTCAAAATGGGATTGAGATATGAGCTTGCAGAAAATGTACAGCTGGAATCTAAGAGAGGCCAATACAGCACATGGACAAAAGGACACATTACACCTACAGGAGCTGCTCAGTAATGGATCCCATGCCATGAAGCTCCCAGTGCACAGTTTTTGTCTTTTAGTGTAGGCTCTGGATATAATCGCACTGTGACAACTTTACATTTGGTGTGAACACACAAATTCTGATGCTGCCTCTACTTTTAATATAGTCATTTCATGAATAGATGTTAGAGCTTTAGAATTTCTCCTTTTAATGACAAAATACCATTTTCTGGGTTATATATACCTTTTTAACACAAACTTAAAAAAAAAAAAAACTCTCCATGTTGGCACAAGGTCACTGTTTATTCAACTGATAAAAAGTGACCTTCATAACTCAACCTTTGTGTGATCACGTCATATTAAAGTTATTATACTGTAATGTTTGACTTTCAACAATGTTGGCATAATCTATATTTGATTGTTGTGGGCTATCAAATGTAGAAAATAGGACTTCAAACGGGTTGTCCAAACCCAACCCTAACATTAGCACAGTGCGGAATGCTTTTCATTACTAACAAACTATCTATGGTGGGAAAGCAAAGTGTCACCACATTACAAATTCTCAAAAACCAATTTACATGTTCCCTTACAGGGTGTTTGTCCTATAAGACAAAAACAGCAGAAGTGTAGTCACGCACATGTATACTTCCTTATACAAGCCGCTTCTCCTGTTAAAGTGTAAAATCCACCCAACTTACTGGAGTTTTTATTTCACACTCGATGACATTCTAGTGTCTAGGTTAGTCTTTGACTTTTGGGTCAAAAAGCAAATAATTAAAACTTTAAAATATTGCATATTGAAGAAGAAGAAAGGACATGCACATGTGAGTCATATTTTACAGAGTGATTATATGTTCACATTTGCCTAACAAGCAAAATGTCATGTGTTGAGGATGGATGTGGGGAGTGGACTCACAGTGCAGATGTGAGTAACAGTGAATATAAAAAAAAACTAGCCTTTATTTAGACAAAGGTGAATTCCCACAAATCCGGGAGGGGACCTCCCAGAAAACATATAGGAAGTAGACAGGGAGCAAAGAAGCTAAGGCAAACTAAGGGCTTAAATACACACAAGTGGTAATTAGGGAGAGGGAACACAGCTGGGGAAAACAAGACACAGGTGAACAGAATCAAACTAAAGAGACAGAGGGGACGCAAAACTAAACATGACACACACGAGACGAGACTAACAAAATAAAACAGGAAGTAAATAAACTGCAAACACAGAGACGGAGACTTAACAAGACACTGGAAACACATGGGAGGCAGAACAAACTGAAACAGGGAATATAAGCAAACTATAACCAAGAACTGACCTAGATAGCAAAACTAACAGTAAGAATAACCCAAGGAAGCCAACCATGAATATCTGCTATATAAGAAAATAGAAAACTCAAAACTATAACCAAAAACTGGAACTAATAACTTAGATTTAAAAGTCCACAACTCAAAACGTTGGGTCAAAAGACCCAGGATCATGATACAAAAGAGCTCCAGTTTGATCCTGGGGGGAGACACAAATCCCTTTTAGGTTGTGTCAGGAAGGGCATCTGGTGTAAAAATCAAACATGCAGAGCTATCAGCTGTGGTGACCCTTTGTGAATGAGGGAGCAGCCGAAAGTATCTTTAACTGTATGTTAACAGTCTATCTGATCCGCAGAGTATTGAAACCTTAAACTCCGGCATCAGTGTGTGAAACCTTTGTTCTTCAGAAATAAGAACACAGTCTGAGAGGACTGACAGGAAGGGAAGGGTCACTGTGAATAGAAAAGGAAATGTTAAGGGCAGGACACTGACGTGCATCGACAGGTAAATGGGGCGACTTTGAAAAGCAGGATAAATTTTTCTTTCTAAGATTCCCAGGCTGATGATTTTTGATTGTTAGACCCATTCTATCACTTTCTTAGCATACTATAAGTTAATATTTCCAAATTTAAAACAGAATAGCAGTATGTATCAAATTATTGCTTATAAAATAAAAATGTACACTTAACTAGCAATTAATTCAATTCAATTCAATTCAATTTTATTTATATAGCGCCAAATCACAACAAAAGTCGCCTCAAGGCGCTTTATATCGTAAGGTAAAAACCCTACAATAATGCAGAGAAAAACCCCAACAATCAAACGACCCCCTATGAGCAAGCACTTGGCAACAGTGGGAAGGAAAAACTCCCTTTTAACAGGAAGAAACCTCCGGCGGAACCAGGATCAGGGAGGGGCAGCCATCCGCCGCGACCGGTTGGGGGTGAGGGGAGAAAGACATGCTGTGGAAGAGAACCAGAGATTAATAATAGCTCATTAAATGCAGAGAGGTGTAAAAACACAAAGTGAGTGAACAGAGGTGAGAAAAAGAGAAACGCTCAGTGTATCATGGGAAACCCCCAGCAGCCTAGGCCTATTGCAGCGTAACTAAGGGAGGATTCAGGGTCACCTGATCCAGCCCTAACTATAAGCTTTATCAAAAAGGAAAGTTTTAAGCCTAATCTTAAAAGTAGAGAGGGTGTCTGTCTCCCG
>VUQS01046652.1:0-12228 GCA_015108495.1 Heterochromis multidens
CTTAAGTTCAAGTTCAAGTGAGCTTTATTGTCATTTCAGCTACATACATGTTATACAGTACATAGTGAAACGAAACAACGTTTCTCCAGAACCAGGTGCTACATATAACATTTATGACAAAGTTACAGACTGTACATAAAGTGAGACGTGTGCGTGTGCGACACAGACTAACTACATAAGTGCGAACAGTGTAAACATGGGACACAGACAGTGCAAAAAGAACATTTAAGACTAACAAAAAAAACATGTAGACAACGGGGAGGACGTACAGACAGAGCTAACCAGTGAGATGATTACTGACCAGTGAGATGATTTGAAATGTAAGGTGCAGAAAAAGTGCAAGTGCAGCTGTGCAATAGTGCAATGAATGTCATATATTGTAAACATGTGAAACCAAGTGCAAAAGACAAAGGTGCAAATCATAACTTTCCGACTAACAAACCTGTGACTTATGACCAGTGTTGGGTAATCACATGTTTACATTACATGTTTCTGTAATGCAGTAATGTGATGTTAAGTGCAAAATGCATCCAGGACAGAAACAAGTGCACTGCTGCTAATCGGTTCTTTCCAAGCATCTGCACAAACAGCATGCTGACCCCAGCCCAGGAGCCAGAGCCTGATCTTCAACAGGTAACAGCAGAGATGAAAGGCACTGAAGCCTTCACTCCTACCATTTTATGTGGGTCCTCATTTGGATAGGAATTTGTCAGCATGTGGGACTGTAGCCAAAGGTTTATATTATTAACTGCTAATTATATACGGCCATATTATGGAGTAATGCAGAAATAATGTAAAGAGTAGTGTAATAAATTACCTTCTCCAGAGACTAAATAAGTAATGTAATACATTACTTTAAAAAAAAGTACCAAGTAACATGCAATACACTGCTTTTTTCAGTCATAAAATGGGCCATTATCTCTCTGTGGCCAATACTGCATCATGCACTGACACCAAAAGAGTGATGGAGAGTGTCAGGTGGTATCTGATGAAACAGTATTATGTAACATCCTGGGATGAGAACAGATTGGACTAAACCTGGCTAAGTCCTGTGAGTCTATCTAAACTCAGGCTAAATAGGTATAGGGAGTTTACTGCTGCTAAAGCTGGGTGAAGCCAAAGCGAGTGCACATAGTCCATGTGTTAGATCAGCCATTTAGGCTGGTCTCTGAACACTTCACCATTAAAGCAACGTTGATAGAACTGCTACGTACTGGCAGCGACCTCACGATACACTTTAAGATTTCAGACTAGAATAAAATCTGTTTAGAAAAGTGTGTACTGAACTGTGTTATTCTAAAAGGTCTTGCCAATGTTTTGCCTACTCCTGCCAACATAAATATCAGACAGGAAACACTCATTTGAGCAAACAGCTTCTTTGGTAGTAATTGTTTAGTTTATTTATGAATTGTCAGCTCAGCCTTTAAAGGGACAGCAAAAACAAATTCATGCAGCTTATGTGTCACAAATGTCTGCTAATCATTTCAGTTTTGTGGGGCAGTTTATGACTTGACAGGAGAAGGTGAATTAAGCATCAGTGAACTTTGGTGGTTTGGGAATGTCTGTTTTAAATACTCCTATGACAAGAATAAAATGCCATCTGTAAAAAATGCATAAACCACAAATTTGTTCCTGACAGAAATCCCACAAAATTATGTTACATAATTAATTGGTTGGACTCTGTCAAAGTAAGCCTTTTTATCTGAGAGCTGATTTTATGATTTTGATCTGCATCTCTTTGATGTGAATTGAACCTGCCCTGGAGCAGACTGAAAGTGCAGGCTACCATGGAGAAATGTTTTAACCTGAGCCAGCCCTGCGAGACTGTAAAGCCAGAGATATAAACTCAAAAGCTGGCTTGGGAACACACTAACCTCACTTCGTGAGAGCAGCCCCTCCAGTGTGCATTTCTGTTATCCAGCTACTCATTCATGTGACAAAGTGGAGGCAACCGAGCTTTCAACTTTCTGCATTTACTTTACTTTCTACTCAGTAGCATCTGAACTGGCTTGGTGTGTGTGTGTGTGTGTCTGTGAGTTTACAGTCTGGGCCGAAGAGCTCAACCTGCTGAATTATTTATGCTCTCAGTGGTCAGGGGGTCACTCCAACACTTTAGAAAAGCTGTAAACTAAAGTGGACAGGAAACCTGTAAGTGTGTATGTGTGTGTTTGTGTGAAAGCCAGCTTGTCAAATGTGTTTAGTTTTATTTGTTGAAACATAAATTTTGTGTGAATGTGTGAATACTCAATGCATACATATCACTGTATTGCATAGGCTTCAACTACATTTGTGTGTATAACTGTGAGCGAGGATGTGTGATATATCCAGTGGGCCAGTTTCCCTCAGGTCTTCTGTGTGGATCTGTACACAAATAAGCCATTAGATGAGGTCTCAGACTCTGCTGCTGCAGTCCAGAGATGCTGCTAATGGTCTTAGACAAGAAATGCTACTGGTGAGTGATTGACACAACCCACTGTTTTTGTGGATGGTTGTGTTAGTGCTATACAAATGGCCCTAGAGACGGCAAAAGAGCTCTTCTGGCCTCAACACTGTTGAAAATATCAGGGTCACTGACCTCTCACCAATACTGAAAGTACACAGTGTGACAGCTAGTGTTTCATTTACTTCTTTTAGGAGGGCGTCCTATGTGGCTTTATGTGGTTCTTAGTATAACACAGAGTTGTTAACTTGGAGAAGTGGGTAGATTCTTGGTGTCCCGATGTAACAAAATTAATCATGTTGACTGACACTGTGGTGTCAAAAGATGTTTAACAACCTGCATGTCATTTTCAAAGGTGGAATAAAAGAAAGCTGAATTTTGTTTCCTGTTGCTCCTCTCTTAAAATACACATGCTCAAACTAAGAGGAAACAAACCATTCACAGAGCCGTAAAAACTTGTTTCAAAAACGAGTGAGATGCTGTGCAAAATATAAATAAAAAACAGAATACAATGAATAACAATTCATTTAAACCCTACATTTAACTAAAAATAACACAAAGACAAAATGTTGAAACTGATTTATGACTTTATATTGTTTTACTTTGATACAAGCAATAACAAACAAAAAAATCACTGCCGAGTCTTTCAGAAGTAAAGCCTTAAATAATTAAAAATAATTTGGAGATTTATGTTGTCATTATCATTAAAGCCTTCTGAGACTCCTGAGAAATCTGTGTATATAAGAGAAAAGTAAAATAAAAAATAAAAAGTAAGATAAAAATCAATATTAAATGCAGGTGATGCTTTAAAAAGACACATGAATGAGTAGTGAAAATTACTGTTATTGAACAAAGTTTGTTAAAACTCAACCACATAAAATATACAGTGCTTAACAAATTTATTAAACCAGCACCAAATGTAAGGTTAGTGCAGCTGTGGCATAAACCTTGGTAATTGGTAATTGGTAAATAATTTGGAGATTTATGTTATGTTACCATGGTAATTTGTAATTACCAAAATAATTTTTTATGTTTATGTTTTAATGACAGGTGCTCTAATAAATTTGTTCAGCACTGTATATGCACCAGATCCAGAAATGTTACTCCAGGACGGTTATACATCTTAAATGGAGTGGGGCAAAGTGTATAACCGTCCTGTAGTCTGTTAAAGTATTATGTGTTACTTTTTGACATCTTTTAACCTACTTCACTTTTTCAGTCAGGTTCTGTTTAAAGGATTTTTTTTTATTCAACAGGTCTTTCAGTAATCAGGCCTGGGTGTGACTAGCAAAATTGAAGTCAGCTTTCCAAAAAAGTTGGTTAGTCACAGTAAATTCACAATTTAACAAGAAGGTCAATTACATTTTCACACAGGGCCAGTTAGATTTGGATAGCTTTTGTCCCTTAATAAATGAAGTCATTTAAAAACTGCATTTTGTATTTACTTGGATTATCTTTGTCTAATATTAAAATCTGTTTGATGATCTAAAATCTGTAAGTGTGAAAAATATTTAAAAAAAATAGGGAATCAGGAAGGGTTTATATATAATATATAATTTATATAAAAAAATCAAAATGTATAAATACCAATAGTTTTAAAGTGGTTGAGATAATTAAATTAAGCAAGAAAGTGACATTGACCTGAGACTTTTATTATGAAATAAAAAGGCAATTAAAGTGAAAAGGATATTTTATCATCTAGAGGACCTCATGGGGTCTTTATGGCTGGTTGAAAAGTTTTGCAGCTTCCTTTTGAATATAGATATAAATAGCTAAATTCAGTCGGTAGACTGGTACACTCTCCATGTCAGCTGGTGCAACTAATGTAAAACTAGGAAAATGTTAAGTTATAAAAATCTTTATCTCATTTAAAAGTTATATGTATGTTCTTGGTACCAAACCCAGAAGTTAATACAGGTGTCCCCATTTAAATTGACAACATAGTTGCAAAAGACAGATGGTACAGCTGCAAGAACTGTCACTTCAAAAAGTAATGCTATTAAAAAGGTCTTTATTATTATTACAATTATACATTGATTTTTCTTTAAATGGTTATTATTTGCTATTATGGTTATTATTTTAATAATAGATTTTAGGAACTTTTAAACTTTTACAGGATTTTCTTAAACAGGGTGAAGTGGATAATAAGAATTTAGGTTTTGCCTAATGAATGCAAAATGAAAACTTTTTTTAAAATATATTAAAAATAATATTTAAATATTTGACCAAATTTAATAAAAATTCCTTTATAATCTGAAAGACATGAATTGAAATTACAATGTGCTTCAAAATAGATCATGGCTTTTTTTTAAATTTAGATAATACTTGTTTATTAACACCCCCTTAAAATACATTTGCAGAGTAAAGTCAGGGATATTCTAGCTCTTAGAAAATGTAAATATAAAAGGGACTGTACATTCAAAACACTTATTAATAGAGATGTGAATGTCCCGTAACAGGGGAAATTTGGCACGCATCATGTGTGGAAAATCTGGACAAAATTGCTATAGCATAATATCCTGAGCTTCACCAGTTTCTAGAAGGTTGGGACCAATGACTTTAGAACACTTTTATACAGTCATTGGCTGAATACTATGAATAGTAACACTAACTAACTTTAGTACTATAGCACCAGCCTTTGTCCACTGTGGATTTTGGTGATGGTAAAATTATCTTTTAAATTATTTTATAGTGAAGACTGAATACTAAATAAGTGGCCTCATGGTGACATATTAATTATTGATGGGATAAAATTCCTGGGTTCTTCTTTCAGACTGATCATCAACAGACCTCCTGTGGCAACGAGTCTAGAGATAGCTAAAACCAATGTTAATAGCTAATAAGTTATCTTCCAGCTAGCTGCTAATCATTACACTGGTGCCAAAGATGTCTCATTTCTAAGTTGAAGTGTATCTTTAAATTGTGCAAACGAGAGAAAAGGCACATAGAGCTGGTAGATGCTAATGAGTGTCATGGCTGATGCCAGGCGTTACATTTGCCCGGACAGCATTCCATTTTGAGGTGTTTTATCTTGTAACCCCCTTTAGCTGAATACCAAAATGTTTCGCTTTGACAACTCGACATGAATTTACATGAATCAGTCCAGCATCTGTTTCAGCTTGCTCTGTTTTTTTTTTTAATGAGTGTGGGCTGGGAATTCAGAAATAGAAGCAGCTCAGTGAATGTAGCCGCCTCTCTGTATGTCTCCCTCCCTCCCTCCCTCCCTATGATAGCTAGGTGCCTCTGCTGTGGCAATCACAACAAAACAAGTCAAGTATACATGGGGGTTGTGCAGTATTTTTGTTATGTAATTGTTTTATTTCTTTTTTTTTGACTGTGTCTTCAAATGCACTATATAAAACATATAGGCAACATGGAATGTGTGGATTATTTAAAATAATTAACTTTGTTATTTGTTTTTATATCTGAAGATGGCTCTGTTCTGAAGTAGAACTATTTTTAGATAAGAGGGGCTTTTACAGTCTCTTGTTTGGGAGTGCCTCAGACTAATGAACTCAGTCAATTTTTGTGTGTATTGTCACTTGAGAGTTACACAAGTATAGCTTAAGAATTGTCTTTACGTGGTCTGATCAGAGGGAATTTAAAGGGACTGAGGGGACAGAACTTTCAAAAACTGCAGTTCTACAAACAGCCACTTGAGGCTGGCTTCAAAAATTTTATAGCATGTTTACAGCCTGGTGTCTGCCAGCCATAGACAATATAAAGGATATAGCTTCCTGGTTGAAAAGCGAATCCAATGCGAAAGTACCTTAAACCTGCTTTTTTCATGGCCAGCAGGGGGTGATACCTGTGGTCACAAAAAGAGTTCCAGTTTTATAGAAGTCTGTGGGAAATGACTCTTGGGTTCCTCACCCTGTGACCTCACTAAACACTTTCCTGGTGACTTTATGGGCTCAATTGCTAGTTTCAGGGGTAGATGGTATAAAAAATGTAGCCACAATGATGTAACACATTTATTAAAGAAGTCCTGTTATGAATTGTTGAGCAGAGCTCAACAATTCATAACAATTCAGTGTTTGAAACTGGATGCGACAAGCGAGGGGTGAATCTGACTGTGAAACCACATGCTTGTGGTTACTGGCTAATGACTTGTCAGTCATAGGTCATTACCAATATATGCAAGCAGTTTCAGTCAGATCAACACCAAGAAGGCAAAGGAGAAAATGCTCAGCTTTACGTTTTATAGTGGCCTTCACTAACTAATGGGCGACGTCATGATGGCTACATCCATATTTTATATACAGTTCATGGTGCCAACACAGGCTGTCTGCTAGGTTTAGCTGATTCAATTCAAGTCAATGAACAGGACATACTGACCATGGTGCCTTTTTGGTGCCTTCTGAATGCCATTATTGGACAAATTATATAGCTTGCTGTACAGTTATTTATACTAAAAACCATTCCAGAAGTCTGTGCTCCAGTTTTTTGTTTTCTTTGGTGAGTGATATTAAGTTATATGTTAGCACTTATTAGCAGGGATCTATATCTGTCTGTGTGATGCACTTACAAAGTTAAACCAAGCTGATAACTTAGCACTCCAACCAACAAACACCAACACTTAGCAGCCTTAATGTTGATATACTTAATTGATTGTTTTCTATGGTAAAAGCTTGCCTGTCACAAAGGCACTGCCAGTTAGTTGAGCCACAGTTTTGTGGGTCAATTGGCATTTGTTTCACGCCAATTCACCCAGAATTTAAATATTCCATTCTAGACCACAGTATGAATCTCTTTGATTCTAGTGATCCCTTCGCTTATAATCTAGCTCCATAAATAAATAAAACTGCTTTCTCGAGTAAAACATCTGAATGCATAACAGATACTGTATGTACTGTCCATTGCTTTGGTTCAGATATTAATGGTGCCAAGAGTATATATCTTAATGATTTTGGTGATCACTTAACTTTTATATCTTGCATCACAAGCAAAGAAAAATCTTTACATTCATGTTTCTCATTATACAAATCTCCTTTTGGCTGCTCCCTTTAGTTGTCGCCACGGTAAATCATCTATCTCCATCTTACCCTATCCCTAGCATCCTCCTCTGTCACACCAACCCTCTGCATGTCCTCCTTTACTACACTCCTTTACTGATAACTCCATATTCAACATCCTTTGTTCAATATATCCACTATCCCTCATCTGCACATATCCAAACCATCTCAGCCTTGTCTCCTTTGACACCCAATGAAAATCTTCATCTTCAGCTCTGCCATCTTCAGCTCGGCCTTCTGTCTTTTTGTCAGCACCGCCATTGTCTTCGAACTGTACATCATAGCAGATCTCACTACCATCTTGTAAACCTTTCCTTTCACTCTTGCTATCCTTCTGTCACAAATCACCCCTGACACTCATCTCCACCCTGCCTGCATTCTCTTCTTCACCTCTCTTGTGCACTGTTGGGGTCTGTTGCATTGGATGGTTGACCCCAGGTATTTAAACTCATCTGCCTTCACTACCTCTCCCCCTTGCAGCTTCACTGGTAAACCTGTCTCCCTCCTATTCAAACACATTTTCTGTCTTGCTTCCACTGACTTTCATTCATCTTCTCTCCAGTGCATACCTCCACCTCTCCAGGCTCGCTTCCACCTGCTCCTTATTCTCACTACAGATCACAATGTTGTTTGCAAACATCATAGTCCACGAAGACTCCTACCTGACCTCATCTGTCAGCCTGTCCATCACCATTGCAAACAAGAAGAGGCTCAGAGCTGATCCATGATCTAATCCCACCCCCACCTTGAACCCATCTGTCACTCCAACCGCATACTTTACCACTGTCTCACTGTCCTATTACATATCCTGCACCACCCTCACATACGTCTTTTGCTTTCTTGACTTCCTCATGCTGTACCACAGTTCCACTCTTGGCACCCTATCATGTGCTTTCTCTAGATCCACAAAGACACAATGCAGCTTCTTCTGACCATCTCTATATTTCTCCATCAACACTCTCAAAGCAAACATTACATCTGTAGTGCTCTTTCTCAGCATAAAGCCATACTGCTGCTCGCTGATCATCACTTCTTTTCTCAGCCTAGTTTCAACAACTCTTTCCCATAGCTTCATGGTATGGCTCATTAACTTTATCCCTCTGTAGTTACTACAGCTCTGCACATCACCCTTGTTCTTGAAAATTGCTACCAGTACATTTCTTTTTCATTCCTCAGGCATCCTCTCACTCTCAAAAATTTTGTTAAACAATTTAAAAAGTCCACATCTCTCTCATTACATAAATCTAAATTATTTTTCCAGATACACTGACTTCTTCTTTAGCAACACGCTGAGCCTTGATATTTTTAGTAAAATGTCTCTAAATTGTAACCATCTACAATAAACAGACTGATTGCTGTAAAATTTGGTGGAAACCTTTATGCTCCCCTCAGGATTAACTGAAAAATTAGTTATGGGATTTTTAAAAACTTTTCATCTACCACCTCATCAGGTAATTTGTGATTTCAGTTCATTTGATGATGAAAAAACACTATCAATTTGTAGTCTAAATTATACCTAGTGCTAATAGGTCCGTTAGCATGCTAACACACTGCATTATAAGATTAAGAAAATGTTCCAGTATCCTCATGAAGAAAATGTTATGTAATAATATTTACTTTGTAAGAGTTTCATGGAGTATATCTCCAGTTTAATAACATCTAGAACACAAAGCAGGCCATACCTCTACGAGTGGGTGCCAGTGTGCGATTGGCTTTCGTGGGTATGTCAGCATCTCATTCCAGTGGTCTCGCCCCAGAGTCTCGGCCTCACTGCCTACCCTGCATACCCCAATCACTTCATTATGCCCAACCCTGCAGGACAGCAAAGAACAGCGCCCATAGAAAAAAAATGTTCTTCCAGTGAATGTGTTCCATGAGAGTTATAAATGTACAGAGGTAACTAACCGATCATAGTCCATGACGGCAATTAGCAGGCTGATCTGGTCAATACTCTCAGGAGGAACATCAAACACAATGGCTTCATTGTACACCGGGTTCAGAGTGTTACGCTTAGTTGATGTCTTTCTCTTCTTTAGCCTTCGACCATCACACATCAGAGACACTTTCACATATGGATCTGAGAAGAGATAAGATGTTAATACTGAAATAAATACCTTAACATGGGTAGTTAATTAACAAAACACTAAACTAGCTACCAATAATAAAGCGCATGAATACCTTATCTTACTACACCACCTCTCAGTGGAAACACTTATTGCTGATGAGCACACACCTGAAGCTCCAGTGATGTCCATGGCTTTGAGATTTCTGGCTTTGATAATTGTGATGGTAAGCCTGCCAGCCGTTGGGAGATAACACAGTGAGAACATCAGCTCTCCAAGGTCCACGTTGTCCTATAAACAAATATATTGTGCTTCTATATTAGTACTGCACACCATCTTCATATCAAACTTTAATTCACTTTTTAGATTCGATACTATAGTCACAGATGGCACACACAGTAATCTGTATATTGACAGTCTAGATGTGAAAATAAGATCAATACGGATCAGTAAGGTTGAGTGATAAAAATATACTGTATAGGTAAGGAAAAACATAAATGCTGTTAGAACAAAAATGAAAGAATAAGAACCAAACAAAAACTATAGACATCTATTTCAGGAAACTGTTCTTGGATAAAACAACTTTGATTAAGGGTTTATAGTGAACAGTAAGGTTAAAGCGGATCCAACATATTATGTCAGAGGAATGACACCTGTGTTTACACCACAGATATGGATCATGCCTGCAACACCTTAATAAGAAAAAACACGGGCGCCTTTCAGAATCATGTCTGGATGATTCATCATTAATCATTAATCAACACAGCATTACTGTTTCACAGTGCCCATGTGCACACTGCTTTGGAATATTTGTTGCATCTCTAAATCAGTAAGTGCTCAAATGTGTGGAATCTACAATCAAGTTTTAACTGCTATTTTTCCTAGAAGAACTTCCCTGCTTCTGCAGTTTATTCACATTCATACACACGCCAGGCTCTTTTCCCAATTAACACGTCTGAAAATAGCGTGTGATGGTGTGATGACAAGCAGTACGTTTACAAGGCACAAGCACTGACAAGATTTCTTACGGGGAAACACTGATATCTATTTTCATGCCTTCCACCACATATCTGGCTGGCATTTAACTCCAAGTTAAGAAACCTAAAAAATTAAGTGATATATTTTTCATAGTTGATCACAACAAGGATTTTTAAAGAAAGAATTCAACAGACTGACTTGCAGTTTTTAAAATAAGAACTAAAACTACGAGTTTCAATGGACACAGTAACAAAACAGGTTTATTAAACAGTGATTAGTACAGAGGATGTTAGTGATTATGTATTTAAGCTTTGTCAGAAGCAACCAGTTTGCTAGAAAGCCTTGGCTTGTTAAAGATGTAGCAGTAACAGTGGAAAATCATTGTTTCACTTGGAAATTAATAAGTGCTCCATCTCATGCTGTTAAAGATTATTTGGAGTCTGATTATGAGGGCAGCACACACGCACAAATGCACATTAAGAAGCTACTGCTCAGAGTCTTCAGGTCAGAATCACTGAAAATCAAATTGAACAAAATGAGTTAATTCATCACGGATGACAGCATATGCACGCCTGCAAGCACACTAACACACACACACATACATGCATCGTCCAGGACCTGTGACATTCGCAGTGGGTGAGTTGATTCATCACATGTGTTGCTGGGGCAAACTCTACCTCCAGCACCACATCATCGGTGTAGCTGTGAGCTTTGGGCATTAATGATAAGCAGCTTATACAGCCTTCGAGGTGTAACACACACAAATTGGGGCACAGACACAGGAATGTACACTCTGACATTCACATACAGGCAGGCATGTACAGCATGTACTGAAGGGCCAGTTGATGGTGGATCAACTGGGCCTTCAGCTCACTACAGGATAATGTGATTTCCTTCTCCCATTTCACACATACACACACACACCTTCACACATACTAAAGTTTTCAGACTATAGGATGTCGGTCACTACTCTTATGAGCACTCAAATCAAGCCTGCGGTCAGTATTATGGTCACTTGTGCTCGGCCAATGAAATTAGAGTGGTGCTCTAAAGCACTCCAATAAAGCAGAGAGAGCGTATGGATGGTCTATCTTCTCCAATTATAACACTAACACCTGCTCTCCCTCAGGAGCAGGCAGGCTTTATCTACGAGCCTATCTCTAGCTGTGTCTTTCACACAGTCTAAGTCTCATTCTCATAATTCTTATTTGTACTTCCATGTGCAGCTTGTCTTGAAAGTGTCATGGTTAACATTCTCATACAATGAAATGAACCACTGTGTTTGACATTTCTGAGACCTGACAAAAATGAACAAGCACAGGAAGCACTTTCCTTATGTGCTGCACTAAAAAGCTATTTTTTCCACTTGTGATGTAAAGCAAAGAACCACATGTCTCAGGAACGTAAACCTTTGGTCACACATAGTGTAATGCAGTTGGGAGGCTTTTTTTACAGTAAAGGTATTGTTTATATAATGTAGTGTCCAAACTTTTTTCACTTATTATCCCATAATGACAAAGTGAAAAAAGTTTGCTTGAAATTCTTGCAAACTTAGGAAAATAAAAAACAAAAATATAACATGTACATAAGTATTCACAGCCTTTGCCATGACACTCAAAATTGAGCTCAGGTGCATCCTGTTTCCACTGATCATCTGTCAGATGTTTCTACAACTTGATTGGAGTCCACCTATGTTAAATTCAGTTGATTGGAGATGATTTGGAAAGGCACA
>VUQS01046653.1:0-12806 GCA_015108495.1 Heterochromis multidens
ATATTATGCTTCCCTGGTGTCCCTGTACCAGTCTGTCTCCCCAGTCTGCCTTGCTCTCTGTGTGTCTCTAGTCTCCATGTTAAGTTCACATGTCTTAGTCTGTGTCTCAGTATGTCACTTCCTGTTTTACTTTGATAGTCCCTCGTCTCCTGTGTATTATGTTCAGTTTTGCTTCCTCTCCCTCGTTACTCCTGATTTGTCCCTGTTGTGTCCCCAGCTGTCTCCACTTGTGTGATTATCCTCTTGTATGTATTTAAACCCTCAGTTTTCCTCAGTTCCTTGTCGTGTCGTTAGATGTCTATGTCTAGCTGTGTGTATCCTCGTATCCTGTTAACCTTGTTGTCTTCTCATCTGCGTGCTCTGCTCCGTCAGAGCTTTTGATTGTATTTTGAGTTAATATTTCTAGCAATAAAACCCTCGCCAACATCACGTCTGTCTCTGGAGTCTGCATGTTGGATCCTCACTCTGTCTGCCACACAGCCTTCCTATGACAATTAGTACCTTTTGGTCTTAAATCTCTGAAGTTGCTCCATCTTGGTTGTTGTTCAACAGACTAAAGGGGAAACAACCTGATGTATCACAATCATGTGTAAATCAGTTGCAGACTTTACTCATCAGCTCTGTTCAACACAGCAAGCCCCATACCAAGAGTTTTAGTACTGCCCTCCATTGGGGGGTAAAACTGTTAACCTTGCACTGCAGGGGGATTATCAGTTTCTCCAAGCAGACTAATCACCCTCCTATGTGGAACTAGCTAACTACACACAGACTGTTTAGTAGCTTTCCAAGTCTCTCAGACTGCAGCTTGTTTTTCCTCATCAGCGCTTGTTCTGTTGTTTGTTGAAGGTTACCCCTGCTGTAACAGACAGATGGTTCATGCAATCACCACCCAAATATTTGTTTTAAAGTTCCTACGTTTTTCCATAGTTTCCAAGGATGACTTCCCAAATGCTTCTGTGTAACAAACTATAAAGGACTTCGTATTGGGCAAGAAAATGTTTAATGCCAATGCCACGACCACATTATCATTTCAGAACTTATGGGGGGCAATAAGCCATATTTGAATATAGACCCTGGTCCCTTCTGGAAATACAGATTCCTCACATCATTTCTATTTCCCATGAAAATGTCTTTTTCTTATTTCCCATGTGCAATGAAAACAAACCTTTAGTACAACTGGCCCAAGAAAAGATGATGAGTGGAGAAAGCAAGAGAAAAGGAAATAAGATAATACATTAAAAAAAAAAAAGGTTATTTCATTTGGTGGTTCATGCACATACGTTGCCTCGATGACAACTCCAACCCCAGTGGGCTGCAGGGCCTCCGTAATAGCCACAGCAATTTGTTTGGTCAACCTCTCCTGAACTGTAGACAGACAGTACAAACATACAGTCAGAGCAAACAACAGTGATCAAGGACAGTGCTGGTAGAAGGATTCACTATCAGAAGTGACCTTGCCTAACGTATTATCATTTACTGTGTTAGCGATCCTTCATATGGCTACATGATCACGTAAACATCATAACTGTGGAGGCAGTAAAGCTTTAATTGCATTACATATAATCAGGTAATTTAGTCCACCAGGGCCCAATCACAGGGTCAGGACCCTCTAAAGGGACAAAACATTAACCATGTATTTTGTATCTGTGTTTGTACTTGTCTTTGTTTTCATGTAAAATGTTGGATATTTTGATCATTTTGAGTCATTTTGGGTAATTTATTACACATTACTCATTACTTTTCTTAAAAATAATGTAATACGTGACCCTATAGATAACCCCTGCAGGTAACTGAGGAACCTTTGTGACGCCATGATTGTAACTGTTAATGTGGTTACTGGATTTAGTACAGTAATGCATTACATTACTGTGTTACTGAAAAATGTAATGTGATTACAGTAACAGGTTACTTTGGAGCGTGTTACACCCAACACTGTTGAACAGTGATATAAATGTAACCACGTGTACGGGGGGGGGGCACTCTCATACAGCAGCAACTTGTCAATCACATTGTAGGCTCGTCCAAAAGAATACCCTGCTTTATTGTCCTTTTTGACTATAACGGGACCATAATTTACAGAATGAACATCATGTTGTTTTCAATAAGACTTCAGACCAGGGACTGAGACCATAAACTCATCAGGAAAGTGTTTACTGAAGTCACAGATACAGATAAAGTGAATAGTACAGACTTCTATAGAGCCAGACTTCTTTTGCTACCATGTGTGTCTCCCCCTGCTGGCCATTACAAAACTTCCACTTCTGCACTGGCTTCGCTTTTCAGGCCCAAAGGCTACAGTCTAAGTACTTCATCCTCTCAGGCTTAACTTGCTCTAGCAAATGCTTGTTAGCATGGTGTGAAGTATGCATGAAGTCTGCAAATGTTTACTGTGCATTCTGTCTTATAAATACCAGTTTATATGTGGGAAGAGATGGATGGTCACACACATTTACACATCCAGCCCTTGCTGTCAGATAAAATGTAGCAAAGTAAACAAACAGAACATTTCCCTCTGAGATGTAAAATAAAAGTGAAATAAACCTAGTAAAGATTAAATGTACACAAGTACACAAAAATTGCACGTTTACAGGAGTTTATTTGGTACCTTGCAGTCGACGGCTGTAGATTTCAACAATCCTGAGGAGAGGAGAGGTAAAGCATTAATGCAGCAGTAAAGATTAAAATAATAAAAAAATAAACATTTAACACTGATTGATTAGTAGAAGAAGGAAGAAACAAAAAAAAATCTTTTTAATAAAAATTCTAAATGGTAAGAAGCAGTCTATCAACTGATTTTGGTCATTTTTTCATCCCGAATAAGGAATAAAAGTTGTTTCTAATAATGTATTTTCTATAGCATTAAAAAATAATCATTCATAATACTTTTATTTAAAGCTTGTAAACCTTTTAGAAACTTAAAATTTTAAGAAAGTGTTGCCCAATAGTGTATACAATGAGCACATAATAAAAATATACAGATATTTTTTTGGCCACAGAAAAATGAAATACCATAGTTTGGAGTTTTTGCTCATAGGCTGTCATTTAAAGCACAATATGCTGCAGGTTAAATGGTTAAAACCTGAAAAGACACAGGAGTAAAATTTCGTGCACCTTGTCAAAGAACTGGAAAATAGTCAGAGTCCAAGGCATCTAACTTCTACCATCCTTTTAAATGTTAGCTTATGTCACATAAACCAGCTCTATTCAGTATTTTTAGAAGCAGACGCAGTTCTTGTAGATCTGTAGAATTGACCCGGTCTTCCCCTTCAACCTGCTGCTCTTCTCTTTGAGCAAAACCACTTTGGACAAACTCAACCCCATTCACCTTCAGGGAAATGTCACAAGAACAAACGAGCAGCATGAGGACTGTACGCTCATAAAGGAATGGCAGCATGCAGGAGATAACCTACTTAAAAGATGACAGTTTGTTTTTTTGTGGAGAAGAAGGTGGAGCTCAAATCTTATTGGAGGCTTCAGTGCAAATGGAAATTTAAAGAAAATGTCCTGCTTATATTTAGTGATGCAGGAAAGACTTTGATGGTTGACAGCGCCGAGAGATCATTACGTAATTCCTGATGTGATGTGAACAACCTTTGCTGGTTGTCGTGACTTCAGGAATCATTTAGAAAGTGTAAATTCCTGAATAAACAGTGGCTGCTTATCCTGATATCAGATGTGATGTCCAGATGGAGGGTGACAAATTTACAGGGGAACAAGTCTTCCAGAGACACTGTTGTATTCCTAACATGGATTTAGCTGGTTTGGGCTCAGTGTCAGCTGAAAGAAGTGAGTAATGATGACGAACTGATATTATGTGTCACAAAAATATAAATTTTTCTCTTCACCTAAAGATAATGTGACAATGGACACAATGTGCTTTGTTTTAAGGGTGCAAGGGTCTGTGTCTGTATAAAAACACTTTTTAATCATAGCTCAATTTTATGACTTACAGCAAATTATTTTGAGGACCCTCTCTGACTTGTGGACCCTACTTAGAGAACCACTGCTGTAGCATATTGTTTCTGAATGACTGTGATGCAAATTTGATGACTGTCCAACATGTGTTACACAAATAATAACAAAATAATAATAAAATAATATTACACTCAAGAACGCCTGGAAATGCATAAGACGGTAAAATAACCAGTATTTTAGAGGTTAGTTCTTGAAGGTGGAAGTCTGAAGGTGTATCAACCAAATGTTGAATATATCAGTGATTTATATTATATGATATGATATTATCAGCCAATATTAGCTATTTCTACTGGTATCAGTGTTTATAATGGCCAATAAATGAAAATTTTAAAAGTAAAGAGACAGGAGAAACACCATTCAACCATGTTATGAGTGTTGACATTGCATAGTTTGTCCACCAGAGGGCACTCTGCAGCTTCCCAGATGGCAATGAATGTGTTTGGAACGCCACAAACACAAAAACAAGCAGATTTAGCAGAGTGTAAACAAGTAACTAAATAACTACACATAACAAATGTTAGGGAAATCTGTCTATGTTTGATGTGCCTTAAATTTTTTTTAAAAGTCACCAAATATCGGTATTGGTATCGGTCTTAAAAGTCCTATATCGGTTGAGCTCTATTCAGTGCCAAAGAGGTGATTCTTTACTCGTAATTTGCCTGAAAACAATGCAAATCAGCTTTATTAAGAAACCTTAAGACCACATTCCTGAATAAATATCAGGAGCTGTCACTTTTATGCCAATATATTGTTATTTATAAACTACAGTGAAGTGAAAGAGATTATGACATTCTCCCTAACAGAAACATTTTTCATTTCATTTTTCATTTGCTCTCACATCAAGCAGAAAACATCCAAATTACACAAGGTTTTTAATTAGAGCCACCAATATGCAGCACGTGCTACAGCAGGCCAAGAGCCTGGCTCTTGTCTCTGTGTGAATGGTGTAGCTGTTGCCATCACAGCGACTGTCCAGTACTGGGTTAGTAAAGGGTGTTAGTACGATAAGCCTGAGGGTATTGGGGTCAGTGGGTAGTACACACACAAGTTTTAATAATCAGCTTAAACACACACACACAAATGCGCACACAGTTACAGATTATGTGACAGTTATGATAATGGAGTAAATGTCCTTACCTGGCTAGCTTGCTGAGGCCCAGAACTCTCTTGTTTGGGAGGTATCCAATGTGAACCTGCATAAAGTGACAAGCTCAAGGTTAGCCCTGCTCTCATTCTTAACTGTGAACTCAGTGGTTACTGATCCCAGCACAGCTCAGCACTGCATGGCGGGAGAGGTGTTGCCGAACATGCAAGCCAGTATAGCTAAAGTTGAGCTCTCGACCTCAGTAGCCCCAATTCTGATCACCTCACATATCGGAGGCGTATAAGACGTATAATTTGTCAAAAGCCCAAGTAGCTGCTGGGCTCCCATCTGTGAGAGATTTGATAACAGAGGTGCAAGTTAAGAAAAAAAGCTAAGAAGTAATACTGACACAATACTGACACTGACACAAAATAAAGATTCAATTGCACAACCAAAACAGGAAGAGGGGTTAAAAAAATTCTACTGCCACTTTCATAGATGTTATTCTTAACCACAACCTCAACACAGGCTTCTCTTCAAAACAAAAGTTTAATCTGTTAACTGGCAGCATTTTTCATCTTCTTTCTTTTCTCATCACATTGGTGTTTACAGTCAGTTCTGGATAAGCACATCAAGAAACATGGCCCTGCTATACATCCACTGTCCAACCCTACTGGATCTCCGGTCAGACATATTACATCTTCCTTCACTGATATCTTGAGAAATACATCCACCCCACCCAACAAATTGGAGCTAGTTAAAAGCTTTGCCATCAGGAGTAATAGTTTAAACAGAAAATGGAGTAAAGCGAGAAGCGCCTCAGAGCAATCTGTCGATGAACACGCAGAGTTATAGGCTCTGATGGTGCACGCTAATCGCCAAGCTTCACACATTAGTTACGACATGAGCATCGGGTTGATACATATGACAGAAAGCAAAAGGACGGCAACAAAAACTGAAGATGAGAGCAGAGCAGGTGGACAAGAGGAGAGGAGCAAGAGACAGTCATCAGCTGGAGAATCACTGCTAGATGGCTGGAGGCTCCAATTCTCATACACACACTAATACACACACACACTGGTACGCTCCACTCAAATGTCAGACGCAATTTCTCGACATGACGAGAGAAAGGGCAGTGGCAACAAGCGTGCAAAGATCTCTTTTTTTCCCTCTTTTTCCTTCAGTTGTTACTTTTTCTCCCTCTCTGCTGCAGCGGCCTGATACAGCAACATCAAACAGGCCGACCACGGCGGCTGCTTTTTCACTTATCTGTCCACGTTATTCACATTTACCGGCTCACGCTGTGAGTGAGGCAAACTTAAAGGAATCATCAGAGTTACAACAGCTTAAGTGTAATACAATAGCACTACAAATCCTTTTTTCTATTTTTTAAGCCATGTTTTGTTCAAAGATTTCATTTTTTGGCATATTTACTGTTTGGGGGTGTCTCGCTAACAAATTATTAACCTCACTTACAGGCAGCTGTTTTCAGCATCAGGCTCTGATAAAATCGTTTTATGAAACGAGATAAAGTTTGTGAATAGCTCCCAAAGAAAGTGAGTATATTTGCAGCTTTAAACACATATTTATCATCTAATACAGTTCACTGTTCTCTGGGTCTTTGAAATATCAACAGTTTGCTAACACATTCACCAAAGCTTTTGATTATTTGTCCACCCTATTTATAGCATTGAGGTTAGGCCAAATCATAGTTTGCAAAGCTCAACCTGCACCTGCGTGAAACAAAAAGACAAGTGTATCTTAATAAAGCAGAAACTGGGTGCATGCTTCTTCTGTCTGCAATACTCAGACTTCTGGCTGTTTGTGCATAATTTCATTCGCTCTTTCATTCCATGAATGATTTCTCAGTTTGACAACATATGAATTTGGATGTTGGCTGCCTTCTGTTCTGATGATCCTACGCTGCTTCGGTAATGCTGAGGTCCGGGCTCTGGGGAGGCCAATCCATGACTGATAGTGTTCCACTGTGTGTTTTTCTATCCAGGTATGCTTTTACTGCATTGGCAGTGTGTTTGGGATCATTGTCATGCTGAAAATTGAAGCTGTTGCCAATCAGATGCTTTCCAGATGGTATTGCATGCCATCTGGTGAATCAAAATCTGATGACACTTTTCAACATTCATAATTCCATCAATTTTGACAAGATCTCCAACACCACTGGCTGAAATGCAGCTCCAAACTATGACAGAGTCTCGACTGTGTTTTACAGATGGATGTAGACTCTCACCATTGTACCTCTCTCCTGACCTCTGTACATATCACTCCATCAGACCTGTTGCCACTGATTTTCAGCCCAGTTTTTGTGTAATTTGGCATACCTCAGCTTTTTCTCTCTGTTTCCAACTTATAAATATTCTCACTTTATTTTTTGTACACTGCTGCATATATACATGCTATCTTTGTAAAAGAGGGGTGCAGATGACAACACAAATGGTAGGCCTGTGCTGCCAAGCAGGGACCACACAGTTTTACTTCCTAATCCACCAGGACCTGATTTTCAAACCAAACACACTTGAAGCTCAATACCTGAATGCTTGTTTCCACAGGAAATACATCACAGTGAAGAAGCAATTACGCCTGTGTAAGGGACAGATGTTTGTTCCAGTGTATTTTCTCTTCAAATGTTTTCTGAAGAGTTGATTTGACAGTGTCTCTGCTGACTGCAAGTCAATGACGGCCCTCTGTAAAATGCTTTTGCGCAGTAGACACTGAAACAGCTTATTTATTGAACATCTGATGGCTACCTGCACGCCATCTGACCAACAATAGAAGAGGAGGACTGAGACACCGCAAACAGACAGTCAGAGAGGGGCTGGATAACAGGAAGTGCTGCTGATGGTGACAAGGGGGGAGGGAGTTGATTTATGTGCATGAACAGACACGGCATGAGGAGGTGTTTATGTGATTCACTTCTGTCATCAGAAACCATTTACACCAGTGGAAAAAGATCAGCTGCCAGCCTCTATTGTCTTAAACGACATGCACCTGCAGGTGAAGATGGAGGGAGAAGGGAAACAGAGGAAGAAAAGCAGAAAGAGGGAAGAGGCCAATCTGCCGTTTAGTGGAGAGTCATGATGTCAAAGGGGCAGAGAGGAGGCTGAAAACAGATCTTAGCTAATCTGATTGCTTCTAGTGTTCTCTGCTGTCCAGACAAACGTCAGAGAGAAATGGTTTTGAAGATATACATCTGCTTGCGTGGCTTGATGTTTATGACAATTTTTTGTGCACTAAATTATTGAAAAAAATATAGCAAACTGGCTTGTGAGTAAAGTAGAGTGTTTGTTAATGTGTCTCTTTAGCAGTCCAAAGATGCCACATCACATGGACTGCAGACACACCATTTCTGTACGAGTGATCACCTGCCTCTTTAGCCATTCTTCTGTTTGTTTTGTCTTTTCTGGGGTTTGGTTTGGTTTAACAGTTTACACTGGAGATGAAACCTGTTCCCTTGAATGTAATTACATTTACTTCATTTATCTATTTGGATGAGAGCATAACACCGGACTGGAGACGTCACTGCAAATCAGTACAAAACTGCTGAGTCAACACCTTCAGTCGTGCTAGAAAACATTTCTTCTCATGGGAAGTGGTCTCTTCCAGGATAATAATGCCCCCACCCTTAGAATATGAGGGGTTACTGAATTGTTTGATGAGTATGAAAATGATGTAAATCATATGCTATGACCTAAACTGAGCACCTATGGTAGATTTTGCATTGATGTGTTAGACAGCGCTCTTCACCAGTATCATCAAATGATGGTGTTCATCCCTTCATTAGTGAGCCAGAGACTTGGGGATCAATGCCAAAGTGCAGTGAAGCTGTTTTGATTGTACATGGCAGTCATATTTAGGCAAAGCTTCCAGTACTGCAGCTTGTAATGAACAGCAGCAATCAACATGGTGTCTGCAGTAAATGCATACCTAGTATTGTAGCATATAGGAAAGCAGTTAACTACTCAGCTGAGGAAGCCCCCAGGAACACTGCTGTGTAGTGTGCCCTATTCATGTATTCATTCATTTAGGATGCATGAAGTCACCTTCTTTACTGATAGGAGTCTTGGTGGTGCGTGCTGGTAATAGGTTCATCAGAAGGTCTAATGAGTGTGTTCTATGGGCCCAAAATTCCTGAAATGCATGGAATATCCTCATTCATCATGGAGGTATCCTGTAAAACCTCTGCATAGGTGCCCCTAAATTTACCATCAAGTTTCAATAGAAAACTTATTTTCCCCTGAACACTGAATCACTGTGTGTGTGTGTGTGTGTGTGGTTCCTCTTACCCTGCCGAAGATGGGCACCAGGTGATGTTCACACATGGAGAACATGTCAATGTCTTTGACGATCACCATCTCATCGTGGTCTTCATCAAAGATGGCGTCATTCAGCACGTCTGAGGAGAAAAATGGGAAAGATGAAACATAAAGGAAAAATCTAGAATTTTCTAGCCCATCTACAGCATTTATTCATTAATAGCAATTTCTGTCTTTGGTTAATTGATTGATAACTTTTTGTGATCATGTTGGTCTCTGCTGTCATTTTCTGTTGGTGTTCAGCTCAGATTAAAAAGGAATAAAACATTTTAAACAATCCAGCATCACTTCTTTTTTTGTTTGAGGGCAGACAGACGGAAACGAAACAGCTATGCCGGATGATGCCAGGTTCACCTTGACCATTCAGCTGCCACGCCCTCTGTCATGGACTTCAGTGTTTCTCTCTGGCAAACACCGCTGCCTAATTATAGCTCTGCCTCTTCCTTCCTGTGGTTGCTTTATTGCATTTTTTGGTTGCCAGGGTTCAATAAACTGTTTTATCTTCTGAATGCGACGACACAGACGCTTCTCGCTCTCATGGCGGCAGTTTTTAATTTCCTGACTACCTATCTGCAAGAGGGAGAGGAAACATGGAGGGGTGAGGTCACCAAAACAACAGTACACACTGACTTGTTGCTTCAGCTTCTGCTGCTTATTTTATCACTGTGTGCATAAAGGGAGAGGTCTGTGGGATGTAAGTTGAGAAGACTGATGCATATTTTTCCTTTACCATTTTTACCATTTTAGTAGCCCTTCATTAAGGTTTTTCCTAAGAAAACACACACATACTGTAAACTTTGTTCCTTGGTTGTATTTTGGATTTGCAGTGTTCTCTGCAGACCTCAGACAATGCTTAGGGATGAGATTTACTCAGTATTTATTTTAAGTCCATTTACTGAGATACCGATTGATTTGATAGCTGCTGTTGTTGTTGCTGTGACTGTCAAACAGCTGGGCTCTAACAGCTGTGCTATCTTACCAACCCTTGCACAGCAAAAATATTCAAAATAATGACATTAATACGTAATTAATGGTTGTTTAGCTTGGTTTTTTGTAATGGAAATTTACTGTATGTTACACATTTACAATCAAAGTTATAGCAGTGCTAAATGCTAATGCCAGGATGCAGTTACACATGGAGGAACATCTATAACTGATGGTGTAGTTTTTATTGTCACCACCTTTGTTTAGTATTTTAGAATGCTAGGATGCTAGTATTTATACAAAGTAGAGCTCAACAGCAAACCACAGTGTTCAAATGTTGACCTGACCTTACAGTTCATACTGACAAGGACTTTAATGTCTGAAACACTGATTCTGATCATCCTTTTTCCAATAGACTAGAGCTGCATTGGCACACCAACAATGTGGTGTGTCTTCGGCAAGCCTTATTGACCTACAAACAAGATCCTGAATGAGGTTTGCCTTCAGGTTGACACGGTAACAAAGTGGTAATCCTGTTTGAAAGTTTTGTAATCAAGAGCAAAGTTAAAATAATTCAGGAACACAGCAAAATCAATAAAGTTCTACACGAAGCAACCGACCATTTATCAACCTTTAATTACCTTCTTTATTCAGAGCAAAACTACAGGTGGATGCACTTCTGAAGTTTGCACCATTCCTGTTTTCAATGCACTCAAGTGCAGACCTGATTACAGTATGCAGTATGACCAGACTTCTCTAAAATTGAAGAAAACTTAAAACTCTGATGATTCCCAGGGAATTTCTGCAAGATATACTCCGTAATTTTAAATTTCACTGGATCTACAAATATCAAGTCTGTGTGTTAGGCTGTGATTAAATTAGAACTCAAACTGCATCAGTCATTGGCAAAAGGTTAAAACCTGCCCGATCATCTTTGTTGTAGCAATGTCCCCAGATCTCAACAAAATGGACAAAATAATGAACAAGCTGTTGTACACACAATAATCCTTTAAGGACATTTCAGTCATTATACATACAGTGAAGGTTGCATCTCTCTCAGACATAAACAAGCGTACACCCTGAAGGAAAATGACGTTAATCAACCTTAACCAAATAAAGGGAAACTGGTGAGGACAAAGGTTGGCTTGGACACCCTGGGTGACAGAGAGAGACCAAGCATTTATCAGGTAATGATAGTGTTACTCATCATCTGCTCTTACAATAGGGCTGCCTTCTGTGTGTGAATGAATACCACAAAGACACATGCAGAATGAAGAGGCCACATGTTATCATGTTGTGAGTGAGGCAGGAAATGGTGGAGTGAATGACTAAAAAAATAAGCAAATAATGTAGGGACACACACTCACGGCCCCAGTTTATACATAAATAGGAATACATGCAGTACAATCAAAAGGTTTAATTTTCTTCATTCATGAAGATATCTGATTGGTCCCCAAATCATTTTGAAGCTTGCAAACTAGCCCTATCCTATAGCCAGACTCATACAGAACTGTCTTCAGTGACAAGAACAAGGATATTATGGCCCACATGTCACATGTTATTCGTGTCAGGTTAACTGGTCATTCTAAAATTGGCTGTAGGTTTGGATGCAAGGTGGATAAAGGACCTTTCTGTATTTAGCTGCATCCATCCAGCACCCCCACAGCATGACGCTGCCACCACCATGCCTCACTGTAAGGATGGCAATGCCAGGTGATCAGCATTGCCTGGTGTTCATCAGGTATAATACTGAGTTCTGCTCAAACTCAACAGGTAAAAAAATATTTGTTGTTATTCATTCAAAATAAATCTACAACATAGGAAATTATTGAACGCCATTTTTCAGGAGAAAGTGGAGACTTGTAAATGTATTTTTAATATTAATTTTAATATTTTCTCATCCAGGGAGGATTGTCCTATCTCAAGATAAAGTGGTATAGATAATTGAGGTGGTTTAAACACAGACAAATGAATTCAGATTAGAGCAGATACAATTAGCACATTAACTGATTGTTAGACTGACAAAAAAAAAAAAAAAATCAGTTCAGGGGTGTGACTAATGATTATTTTCATAACAGTTAATCTGAAGATTGTTTTCTCGATTTACTAATCAGCTAGGTGTTCTACTGAGTTATGATGTGGTGAGTGCAAAGACCACAACATATGATACACATAATTTTCATACTCAATAAACCATTCGTACCATATAGATGGGGACACTGCCGTCTTAGAAGAAACTACTCCCATCAGGATAAACAGGATAAAGGGGATTACTCAGGCAAACTTTGTATTGATTTGCAGCGACCCTTTTCTTTACACATGGGTCCAATCCACTCCATTAAAAAAAACCCTTCAACACAACAGAGCCATCAGACTCCGTCACTGGTGCTTTTCCTTATGTCTTTGACAATAAATTAAAAAAAAAAAGAATATGTAAATAATTTTTTTTTTTTCCTGAAAAAAAAAAAAAAAAAATAAAAAAAAAACAAAAA
>VUQS01046654.1:9072-19269 GCA_015108495.1 Heterochromis multidens
GACCGCCCGCGAGGGCGAGTGGGGAATTTTTTATTTATTCATTTATTTAAAATACTATCTATATATCTATATATCTATCTCTCTCTCTCTCTCTCTCATATATATATATATATATATATATATATATATATATGTGTGTGTGTGTGTGTGTGTGTGTGTGTGTGTAATAGTACATATCACATTAAGGTTTTTGAAATCCTTGCAGTCTGAGCATGTACAATAGCTTGGATCACCAAAGGGCCTCGGGATCACTGCATACTCTCTTTGCAATTTGTTGCTTCATTGCCTGTTTAAGCTTGTGACAGTCCCTTTTATTCGTGTCACTAAATTTCAGAGGGGAATATTATTTAGAGGGGAACATCTAATTGCTGTGACACTTGTATTTAGTACGGTGTTTTCATCTGCTATCTCATGCTCACATCATCCACTGACTCTTCTTGATCTGATTGCAGTTTTAAACATAGGTTAAATATCATTTTCAGCCATGAAATATCGAAATTTTGACCCATCCTTATGTACTCTGAGGGCATGTAATTTTAATAATATGAAGGTACAATGTTGGATGCCCTCATTACAAAAGAATCTGCTGATTCTGAGGGGGTCAAGTCGGAGGCGATTGACAAAACACTTACTAAATGATGACCTTCTAGTTCCACTTTACCATCAAGATGGTAATCAGCCTATGAAGGGTGAAACATAGCCTTTCTGTTCCTCTGGTGGAACAATAACTTGTTATCTCACTCCACCAGCAATAGCGGCTTGACATTTCACTGCCCATTGTCACATATGCTCTAGTATTTGGAGCCAACACATGAGGGTGGAAACTGTATCCACCCTCTGCTCTATACTGGTTTCATAAGTGAAAAGAGATACCATGAGAACTAGGTTGTCTCCGATCCTGAAGGGTAATTGAATGTAACAGGATCACAGGAAAATTGTTTCCATTTCACATCTTTTACAATAAATTGGTAAAGGGAGAAGAGAAGTAAGATTTCTTTGTTCTTTTTTTGTTTGTTTGTTTTTGAATTCCCAGTAATCGCACTAATCCCATTAATTCTTCATTCTCCATCTGATCCCGTCTGCAGTTGTAATGGCGCCCAACTTGAACACATCCTCTCCTAGCAATGGCACCATCCTTGTGACCTGGGACCCAGTGAAGTACGCTGTCCTTTACACACTGGTCATCATCCAAGAGGGCTCCAGCACCCGCCTCAAACTGAACACCACTGACACCACAATGAAGTTTGATAACCTTGAAACAGGAACTACATACTGTATCAAGGGCATGGCCTGGGACTCTGAGGGTCGCACTGGTGATGACGTCACTGTCTGTCAAATCACACGTAAGAAAGAATCCCAAAACTTAGGCTGATAAACAGTTGAACCTGTACCACAGGACCAGTCATGACTGCTGTTTCTGGTTTCATTCTGGTTTCATTTCCAGGTCCTCAGAACCCAGAAGTGACCCACGTCGAGGTGACCCCAGGGCGGTCTAATGGAATTTTTGTATCCTGGACGCAAGTGAGGGGTGCTAATCTCTACTTAGCCTGGACCTCTAATGGCCTAAACTGTTCCACAGAAAATAATTACTGTTACATTAGTCCTGTAGAGTGTGGACAAACCCCCTCAGTCTATGTCAGAGCCTACAATGGTGCTGGACCCAGCCGCCCCTCACAACCAGCTAACTACATAACATGTGGGTATATCACACATAATATATGTTTTTTTATACATTATGGGAAGTATTTGTCTATGCTTTCTTTCTGAGCATTAGGTGAGGGAATTTATAGCACTCTCGTATCAATAGGTGAAATATGTTACCAGCAGCCTGTTGACTCAGCTTTGCCACAGACTGTTGGTGCACCACATAGACACACAAAGCTGCTAATTAGCTCTCAGTAGCATAGAAATAAAATAGTCGAATTTCAATCATCAAAACTGGTCACAGACTATTTGAATGGACTGCACAACTAACTAGTCATCAAACGCTCCAAAAAGCACAGACACCACAGACATGACTGAGAAATCCTGTTCTTGTTTCTAATTAGCTCAAGTGGAGCTTAGCCGAAAGACCACTGCTCTCAAAGTGGCTACATTACCTATTAATGCAAACTTTGTACCTTAAAAAAATAAATATCATGAGGGATTAAATTAGCTGTTGAAACCAAGGCAGATTTTGTTTTATTGTTGTTTTTTTTAACCACCCTGTTAACATCTTTATTTCTGCTATAAAACTAAACATTTTAGTCATATCTTTGCTCTATTGTCTCAAAATGCAGGGGGGATTTTCTGCAACCTTATAGAACAACGTAAACACAATGTACTCAACCAGAGGTGGCAAAAGTACACACATTAGTAACTTAAGAAGAAGTATACATGCATGTGTTAAAAAATACTCTGGTAAAAGTTGAAGTACTGATTCAACTTCTTTACTCAAGTAAAAGTGACAAAGTGCAGGCTCTGAAATGTACTCAAAGTGTAAAAGGAAAAAGTAGTTCTTTCGAGGATGTTTCTACCAGCTATTTTTGTGCAAAGCTTACAGAACCTCGTGTCACATTAATGTTGTAATAAAATAATATTAATACAAGGAAATATGAACTTTATCTTAACCTAAATTCTATTTCTAATGAATGTACTCAGCTTGAACATCTGTTATGTTGTTTGTGAACCATTGTCTCTCTCTGACAGACCCATGTCCGCCAGAGAACATCTGGGTGGAGGAGCCCAGAGCGGGTAACTGCTCTGTGATGTGGGAAAAAGTGCCACTGGTGGAGTACTACATGGCGTTCATAAAGCGGGATGATGGAATGGAGACGTTCTGCAACACCAGTGAAACCACCTGCCCGTTTTCCTGCATGTGTGGCTACACCTACCTCACCACCGTATTCCCCTACAACCAGGCCGGCTCCAGCCCTCAGGGACATGTCCGCAACTACACCACCAGTACGACCATCATGCAGAAGCACCCACATATACAGCAGCACCACCATAAATATAGTCAAGCATACCACAAAATCTCTATCTGAGGCTATATAGTCCTTTTAATACCTGCTTTTATTGGTTTGTTTTCTGGGCTTTTCGTGACAGTGTAGTCTACAATGGAAATCACCACTATGGCATTGTTGTTTAAAAAAAGAAGGCCTTTTCAAGACAGATACTGAGTTGTCATGACACGAAAAGCCCACATGTAATTCAAACTGTATAAAATGTAGGTGTGCCACCCATTACAATACTGAAACACTGGTAAGCTTTCTAGGGCATATGGAGCTCAGCCATCATGTCTGGAGGTACACATGTGGCTTTTTCTGCTCAGTGAAATTGTTTGCTATAAGAAGTGCAGACAAAATGTATTACCCAAGTTTAAAGCTACTGCAGGTTTATGATCAAACTGATACTAAGTGAAAATTACAGTTAGCTGTGTGTGTGGTTATTTGCCAAGTTTTTATTATTTTTAACTAGTTTCTCCTCCCTCCCTCCCTCTCAGTTCCTTGTTGCCCACAGGATGTTACCATAAAGCTGGTTTCTACGGAGACCCTGGAAATCATGTGGTCACCAGTCAAAGGAGTTGAACTGTATGAGACAACAGCAGCAGAGACTAAAGACATCATCCACTGCAATGACACAGCACCAGTGTGTGCACTCTCAGATTTGAGCTGCAACACGGCGTATTCTGTGACCGTGACACCTTGCAGCGATTTACGAGGATGCAACCGCACCTGCAAGCCACGTACACATGAGACAGGTACTGGTGGGGTTGGAAACACTGAAGAGTGACCTTTTCCATACACACACACACACACACACACACACACACACACACACACATACACATACACACACAGGGTCGTGTGAAAAAGAAAAGTTTTTACAGGACTGCATAGAGTCCTGTGAAAAATCTAAGTAGCAAATGCACTTCACTAATTGATCATCAGCAAAGTGTGAGCGCCTTTATAAAAGCAGAGGTTTTGGCATTTTGCTGGTCAGGTGTGTGTGAACACAATGACATAAGTGGACGTCCCAGCAAATTCACCCCATGGTCAGACTGTGCAATGCTCAGAGAAACTACAAAAGACCCAAGAGCTACATCTCAGACTCTACAGGCCTAAGTTAGCATGTTAAATGTTAAAGTTCATGACAGTACAAGTAGAAAAAGAAGGGTTGGAAGGGTTGCCTGAAAAAAAACCTCTTCTTTCTAAAAAGAACATGGCAGCACAGCTAAGGTTTGCAAAGTTGCATCTGAACCAACCACAAGACTTCTGGAATAGTGTCTTTTTGACAGACAAGACCAAAGTGGAGATGTTTGGCCATAATGCACAATACCACATTTGGTGAAAACCAAGCACAGCACAAACACCTACCAACTGTCAAGCACGGTGGTGGAGGGGTGATGATTTGGGCTTGTCTTGCATCCACAGGACCTAGACACCTTGCAGTCACTGAGTTGACCATGAACTCCTCTGTATACCAAAGCATTCTAGACTAAAATGTGAGGCCATCAGTCTGACAGATAAAGGTTGGCCCAAACTGCGTTATACAACAGGACAATGATCCCAAGCACAGCAGCAAATCTACAACAGAATGGCTGAAAAAGAAAAGAATCAAGGTGTTGCAATGGCCCAGTCAAAGTCCAGACCTCAGCCTGAAAGAAATGCTGTGATGGGACCTTAAGAGAGCCGTGCATAAATGAATGCCCACAAACCTCAATGAACTGAAGGAACGTTGTCAAGAAGAGTGGGACAACATTTCTCCACAATGATGTGAGAAATCTGATAAACTCAGACCGAAAACAGGTTATTGCTCTTAAAGGTGGTTGTACAAGCTATTGAATGAGGTGTACTTAGTTTTTACAGCACAGCGTCCTGTTAAAACTTTTTTTTTCACTTGACTGTAAGGGAGGGAACGCAGACAATGTTTTTATATATTTTTATATTTTTTGATAAATATAATTTTAGTGCATGCTGTCTGACAGCTTATCAGTGTAGGACGACTAGTAAAGATTTAACAAATAAGATATAGCAGGTTTTTTCCTATGTTTCTCATCTTCATCTCCAGCACCGGTAACTTCACATTTTCTCTACAAATGTGAGAAGGGTTACAGCTGTGAATCAGTGTATTTTCCAAACTCTCAAATTCTTCCTTTAGAATAATTTTTTACTCTGCATTTTTGTTTTTGAAGTTATAGCCTCTGTTTTCTGTCTGTCCTGCTGCAGCTCCCTGCACTCCAGAGATCCTGAATATGACTCAGACCAACAGCTCCACGTACAGAATCTTCTTCACCACACCCAACACCCCCAACACAAATTACACCATCACTGCCACTGGACGCTATGACAGACAAATCTGCCAGTCGAGGAACAGCTCCTGTGTGCTCACGCAGCTGCCCTGTGGCTCGGTCTATGAGGTTACAGCAGTGGCCACCACAGCTGTGGGTAAAAGTCTGCCAGGATTCAGTAAAACTTTGGAAACAGGTACGGGAATCTGATTGGTTAAGCTTGTAAACCCCACAACAAAGTTTACAGCAGCTTTAATTTGTGCCCAGCTCCCAATGCAGTTGTCATTCCTTAAATGAATTGGATTAGTTCCCAAGCTTGTACAGAAAATACTAAAACCATATTTCTTAATTGAGCAGCCAAAGCTTCTCATGAGGAAGCATCACAGATGTTGACTCTAGGATGTCAAAAATACTGCTGTACTGATTACTGTTCTTTTTCTTCCCATTAAGGTCCTTGCTGCCCCGTGTCTGTGAATGTGACCCAGGTCACCCAAGCTATGACCAATGTGACCTGGTCACCTGGAACTGGAGCTCGCTCATACATTACCGCTCTGACATCGCCACGTGGGTATGCCAAATGCCACACTCTAGACACCAACTGCCTAATGGGATGCATCACCTGTGGAACGAACTACAGCGTCATCCTGGAAGCAATCAGCAGCACAGGACAAAAGTCAGAGTGCAAATATCGTGGATTCTCTTCCAGTGAGGATCAGTAAATATGTACATTTGTTATATACTGTACATCCAATGGAGGGAAAATGTAGAAATCTGCACACTGTTACCAATGTTAAAAAAAAAGATATCTTTTAAGTGTTTTACAGATGCGCCACTCAACACTCACTCTTTTACAGGTGCCTGCTGTCCAACAGGCCTCAAGCTGTATCGCAGGACCAACAACACCCTCAGGGTGTACTGGCGTTCGCTCGGCCCTCAGATCCATAGTCACACAGTGGAGCTGTATGGGACGGGAGCCAACTATACCTGTATGGCAGCTGCAGGCAGCATGTACTGTGACATCCAGGAGGAAACATGTGGGGATGTCTACACAGTAGTGGCAGCACCGGTGGAAAAGTACGGGAGCAAAGTCACTTTCTGCCAGCCCAGGACGTACTCAGGTGGGCCCAAAAATAGAAGGAGTGTATGTAGTCTGATATGATTTGAATTTGTATGACGAGTCGGTTCTAACAGCTACTTTTACATTTTTGATATTTTCTCAGTTCCCTGCCCTGGAAGTAATGCTGGTATGGGTAAGTATCATCTGACTGCAAACTTAAAACAACTACAGTTACACATTAATTTCATTATATCTTTTTGCTTTGTTGCCAAGAGTTATTTTATTGTTACCACTTTAATAGATCACGATTCTCAAAATATGTGAGAACTCCCACCCTCAGAACATCCTGTTTCCTGAGAGCACTCGCAACATAATCCAGAACGAATGGGGCTGTGAAGCAATAGCCCAAAAATGTCATAAACTAAATACTTCTTAATTTTAATTATGATTTCAACAGAAGAGATTGAAATAGTAGATTTGAATTTGGGAATTTTTAAAGAAGTTTCAATAATAAAATACCTCTCAGTATTAGGAAGGCCACACACCACAAGCCACTTTACGGTATTCACCATGTTGATTTCACACCTCAAATGAGCAGCTAATTTATATCGGTCACCTTGAACCACCACAACCAGCTGGAATATGTGACTTTTGATATGTACATGTACATTTTTGCTTCGATTTAACTACGTTCATTAAATTTCTTGTAGTCATCATTTGGAAATGGGAGCTGTTAAGGAACAGTGTCCTGTTTAATCAGGATAAGTTAAGAGTTTTATGGGAAAAATTAACTTCAGTGTAAGAAAAACTAAAGAACACTAGTTTTGTTTCCTCTAAATTCAGTTATAGGATCATATTTGCAAAAAGTAAAATAAACTGTGGGATTTTTTTTGTCAGGAAGTAGCTATAAGTAATTATTGTGGTTATTTAGCTCAGTTTACTGCTGTTCACTGAGGACTATCTCAAGATCAGCATTTTGGTGAATTGCAGCCACTTTTGGTACAGTGGCACTAACAGGAAGTGGCTTTGCTTCGATGGGGCTGCTATATTGTTAACATGGAGCTAAAGCCAGAAGTCTGATAGTTTAGCATAAAAACTGAAAAAAGAGGGAAACATCTGCTGGCTCCATAGGTGACGCAATCCATATACGTGCCTTCAGAGCTTGTTTACGTATTTATATATTTTTATTCATAAGGTGTTATAGCTTCTGAACATGAATGTTTAAAAACACAACCATAAAACATTGTATTTCCATTAGCAGATTTTGCTACCTGTAGACAGATGCAGGCTAGTTGTTTCCTCTTGTGTTAACTACAAGTACATGCTGATACTACAGTATTGTTTGGCCTGTTCATGCTTTTGGCAAACTGATATATTTAATCACACTGAGAAAGGTAAAACAAAAACAAAGAAAAAAAAGGGGGTGGTAGATGTTTTTAAAATTTGCTATTAACTACCTATTGGTAGGTGGTTGCTATCCATGAATAATTCAACTTTTGTGGATATAAATTAGATATTACTGTTGTAATATCTAACACGTGTGCTCATAAAGTGTTATGGGTGCATAAAACAAGTGATATCAAGTCAAAAACAAGTCAAAAACAAGTCATTTTAGCCCATTGCTAGGTAGTTGCTAGGTAATGTGATAACATCATAATGTCTGATATAGATAAGACCCTTCAGGGTCCTAACATGTACCTGTGTGCCAAGTTTGGTTGCTCAGCTCTTGATGGTCTAGGAGGAGTTTGCAGACAAAGCAACAAACACATAGAAAGAGAGAGATTTCATGTTTTATAGTAAAGATTCGTTCAAGTTTCCCTATTGGCTATAGCTTCATATTAATCATAGAATAATCACTGTTAGCAATTTTTGCATCAAACTCTCTCTTTTTATTCTTATTACGTTATGAGCTATTGTTGAAATGCCACCTCTCTTTTTCCTCAGTAATCTCTCGTGGCAGATGAAATTAACTGTGGTGAGTTTGTTGTTTTTTTTATTCACATCACATACTGTCCATCTGTGAGGTCACACTGAAACCACATTGCGTAACAGTCTGAGACAGATAACTTGCTCCTAAATGTAGGAGAAACTTTTTTGTGTTTTCTGAAAGAAGCTGCTTTGAAGCTGCTTTCACAGGACACATTTAGCTTGTCATTACTGAGTTTGAAGGTGTTAGCAGGTAGAGCAAAAGTGCATGTTTGAGTGAAAAAAAAAAGGGACTGGACATACTGCTTAGTGAATAGGCGGGGCTCTGCTGGAACTCCTTGGAAACTCGTCTGCCTCTAAAATATGGGGGAAGGTTACTGAGGTAAATGAAAATGGAGATGATGACACAAGCATGTTATTGTGTCTGTAGCATGATATTTAATAGCCTCTGACTCTGTGTTGTGAACACTGTAGTGCAGTCTGATTTCTAGAGTATAATGTTTCACAAAGGATACAAGTCTCTTCCCATAAAACAACCATTTCTTGAGTGTGTTTCTACTAAGCCCAGATTAACTTCTCCCACCTTTTTCTCCTAGTGTGAACCCCCCGACCACCAACACAGCAACAAGGACAGAGGACTATGTTTACACCAGTGGCAACTGTGAACATTCAGTATACCCAGATGACACCGAGTCTGATAATAACTGTTTAATAAAATGAAAAATAAATATTAAAATTGAAAGCTAAACAAACATGAAAAATAAGGGAGGGGGAGTATAAATATGGGCATTTACTGAAAGAATTTATTTTAAAATATCATGTTGCTACTTTTTTAAAGAAGTGTTTGTTTTACTTTCGGCTCTGCAGTTCCTCATGTTTAACTACACATACTGTTTCAGCTTGATTTGAAGTAACATGTAATGGCATCTGGTAAAAATGAAAAAGAAGCAGTACTTGAAACTTTATGCTGAGACCCCAACATGAAAGTATCATTCAAAAGTAAAACTAGTTATTAAATAATATCTTAGGACTTCTCCAAGTAGAGGACCTCCATATGGCTTCAGCTTGATGTCTCCTGGTTGTAAAGCTGATGGGTGTGGCCGTGAAGAGGGTTAACATCAACGTGGGGCAGCAGGAATCCGTCTTGTGGAGTCTGTGGATGATACATCTGATCATATTGCTGGATATAGATTCAATGTCATCTGCTTTCATTGGATTTGTTTTCTCCCAGGTGACAGATGAGAAAAATAAAGCACATTTCTTTGCATCACAACACTGTGTGGAGTCAGTCTGTCAGTCTTGAAATTACACCCAGTCATCCAACATTATCCAGAAACTTAATGATCATAGAAACATCCTGAAATAGATGTTACTCATACAGTGAAACTGTCATGGAATATGGATGAGCCGACCTTAACCATCTCTGTCTGTGGTTATACTGTATCTGCATGCCATGAAATAACACTAAACATGTGCACTTTAACACAAACACTGACAAATTTGGATTAAAACAATGTTTATTAACATATAATACCATCTCTTCTCCCCCTGATTTTCCAGCCATTCTCTACTGCATCTTTTAAATGAAAGCAACAAATGCCAAAATACAGTTAAAAGCGCTGCATAGAGAAAAACCATAGAGTCAAACCAAGGAAAGCAAGAGAAGTAAAGAAACAACTAGAGTAATGCAGCACTGACCAACTGACAATAATCATATAAAACAGATATCATCACAGTTGATTTGAGTTCATGAAATTAATATATAATTTTTCTTACAAGCTCTCTCAATCTCCAGCAAAAAGCTATAGGCACACCTGATTTTGCAACAAGTATTCTACGAGCTGATTTCATTCTGAAATTATTCTTCTCGAGGAAGCTCAGGTCTTCTAATATTTGCAGTAAAATGTTGCACTTTTTTTTTTTTTTTTTACCCGTCTTACAA
>VUQS01046656.1:0-20837 GCA_015108495.1 Heterochromis multidens
AAAGCAAGGTCCATAAAGACATGGATGAGTAAGTTTGGTGTGGAAGAACTTGACTGGCCTGCACAGAGTCCTGACCTCAACCTGATAGAACACCTTTGGGATGAATTAGAATGGAGACTGTGAGACAGGTCTTCTCGTTCAACATCAGTGTCTGACCTCACAAATGCACTTCTGGAAGAATGGTCAAAAATTCCCATAAACACACTTCTAAACCTTGTGGAAAGCCTTCCCAGAAGAGTTGAAGCTGTTATAGCTGCAAAGGGTGGGCCGACATCATATTAAACCCTATGGATTAAGAATGGGATGTTAATCAAGTTCATATGCGTGTGAAGGCAGACGAGCAATATAGTGTATCTCATAAAAAAATAAAACCTCTTATTTAGTTCCTTGTTGTATCTTTCTGTGGATTCTTCTGTCCCTAAAAACTATCTTGTCCTTGTTATAAACTCAATATATGAAGTATGGTCTCAGTGAAAAGAAGCCTTAAGCCCAGATCGTATAATTGGCATAATTATCTGGTCAGACCTAGAATGGCAATTAAGCTTACCAGCAAGCAGCCTAGGAGGTTGCAGATTAATGACCATCTGTGCATACATATATATACACAAATTCTATAGTGGGAGAACCATACATACAGAGTATTTAATTATCCCTGTTGTCAGCAGGTTTGAAATGAACACTTCTTTTAAGGGGAGAATCAGAACCCTGACAACTGAATAGCTCCTCCCTGACAATGCCAGAAATTGAGTTACTGTGCTGCTTCGAGAGAAATTATTCCTAACCCAGCCGGGTATTGCTTTCATCAGTCAATCCCAGGTCACATTAACAGTCTGACATCACCAGACACATGCAAAGTGAATCCTCCTCTTTTTTTCTTTAGGTGGTTTCTTCCTTAAATAGAGTTAGGTGATTGAGCCAGATGACAGAAATAGAGCTGAAATAACACTGTTAACTGTGTGAGATGAGGTGTGTATCAAACCATTAATAGTGTGTGTGTAGGTGGGGAGGCAGGTCTTCTCAGTCAGACATCCAGATTGCACCTTTACGCCTCAGTGAACAGGAAACACACAACAAGATTTCCACCTGCTTAACCGTGAGAAATCACACACACGCACACAGTATATAAAAGTAGTTCCTGACACATACCAAAGTGTGCCAGCAAACCAATACATGCCACTACACAACAGACACACACAGCAAAAATGTTAGAAATCAAGTTCAGACGCTTGGGTGTGTTTGGCAAAGGAGTTGCTTTGCATGATGTCAGCTGGACGTCATATGCACACACACACTGACTCACGCACTGTCACCATCTGGTGTGAAACACACACACACTTTGATCAATGAGAACGAGTGAAGCTTCTCTGCCAATTAGCCACGCTCCTCGCTCTCTCCCACACTGAAATGTTGCCTTATTTAGTAGAGTAACATGACCACTCATCACCAGTCCAGGGGCTCTGATACTGTACACCAGCATCTGACACAGGGCTTAAAATCCAATAGGTATACACTGATCAGCCACAACACTAAAACCACTGATAGATTTAATGGATAACATTTACCTTTTTTTTTTAAACAAGCTTTTTTGTGGGGAAACATTTGCTTGTGGCATTTAATTGGCCAATACTTTGAGAAAGCACTGCATCATGTGCCACTCACTTAAGCATAACAGCACACCTAGCAGAATCAATGGTACACATACCAAGGATGACACATACCACCACACTGCAAAGACAGCTCAGGGCCATGACAGCGAAACCTGGCCTTCAGTCTTTCCAGATTTCAGTCTGATTAGGCATCTATGAGATGTGTTTCAAAAAGCCCAAACCATAGAGCAGGGGTATCAAACATAAGGCCCAGGGGCCAGAAATGGGCTGTCAAAGACTTCAATCTGGCCCACTGGACGGCTTTGAAAAATGTGGAGGAGATCAATTTTAGACTTAACTGTATTTTGATAAGTTTTACAGCTTTTCTGACTGATAAAGACCTCCCCCCATGGCCATTCATACTGCACCAAAGTAAATAAGTAATAGATAAACAGTTAAAAGAAAGAAAGTTCCTGTTTTGTCACTATCTACTAGGGCTGCAACGATTTATCGATTAACTCGAATAACTCTATTTTGAAAAATCATCGATGCAAATTCCTTGCTTCGATGCTTCGTTTAATCCACACGACCATGTATGGCTCAGTGGTCACCATGTTTCACACGGAGGATTAGTACGGATGCACAGTGGACGTTTCACACGTGAGCCAATAGAATCACGGTAACGTTACTGCGTTTACATCAATCTCATAGTGAAGCATAGTTTTGGTCTTCTTTTGCTGCTGGTTCAGTGAATTTTGGTCGGAGCGTAACGAAACTTGCAGTTTAGGAATCTGTGAGAAGTGTGCATTCAGCAGAGGGTTTGTTTGTCTGTGTACATGCCTTCGGGTGAACTGGGGATTCTTTTTGCAGAATTTGTTTACCTGCTCTTTTAATTGTTTGTTGTTTTAGCTGTGTTTGGTGGTCGTAGAAATGGTTTTTGTCAGCTTTTAGCTGGGATTCGGACGTTTCTGTGGATACCACATGTCTATATTTAAATAACAGACCTGGCGTCATGTCCCGTGAAACCTGATGTTCCCCCTCCTGCCCCCTGTACCGGGGGGCATTGGGGTTTAACAGGTTAAGACAAAAGAATTTCTTATCAGATTCTTATTCTTATTTCTTATTCAATAGAATATTCGATTACTAAAATAATCGATAGGTGCAGCCAACTGTCTACTACAGAAATGTATGATTTTTTACAGTGGGTTCATAGTAAAAGAGAGGGAAAAAAAGGACATATTCTGTCAATTAACAGAAATGTAGAATTTGAAAATCTAGGATTTTCAAAAAAACATGACCTCTGACCTTGACTTTGAGGTCACCGATATTTGAACTCCTTTGAGATTTTTAGTGGATGCACCTATGGTATCAATTTGAAAATCCTACGTCGCCTCACTCTCGAGTTATCGTGTTCACAAAGTTGGATGTCCACACCGCACGCCCACCTGCCCGGCAGGATGACGACAATCAAAATTTCTGCACATAAATCTGATAATAAAGCAAGTTTTTATTATTTAAGAGTGAGAAAGGTTCTTGATAGGTCTTATAAATCTCACACTGATTTCAGGGACATTATAAGGTTAATGAATGCAGTATATATCCAGAGCAGATGAAAAGGGTTCAAGATTTGGGTACAAGTCAGAGCAGACTGTTAACAGCAGCATCAATAATCATTAATATTAGTCTCAATCATAGTCTCAAGCCTTACAGTCTTTGAAGTGACCTCTGTGTCAACCTCATCATCATGACAAAAACTGTCCACAACAGCAAGGAACTAACTTTCCAACTATGAAAAAGCAAATCCTGCAAATATGGAGAATAGATGCAGTGTGCATGAAACTAAGCAACAATTCACCATCATCCTGCAGTTTGTGTCAATATAAGAAAAGAAAAAATAGATTTCATGTTAAAGAGGCTTTTACGCATCTGACCTCAAGTCATGTCCTCAAAGCTGAGTCTGACTGGCAGCCTAAATTGCTCCTTTCTGTTATCCTGCGTTCTGCAGAGTTTAGCAGAGAAGAAAATTGTGTAAAACAAGCTTTAAGAAGAAGAAAATGGCTCCATTAGTGTGTGGCTCTGGGAGGCAGAGCAAGGAAAAATAGGTCATTGTCAATAACACAACAAACTGCTTTCATCACACAGCATGTGTTCATGCCGAGAAGCTACTCTTTGGATTTTAGTGAGCGCAATAGTGATGGATTCACTTGCCACTAAGTGCTGTTTTTCAAATTTTATATATCAACTGTTATTTCTCAGCTTACATGATTTGTAATTGTTTTGTTTTCAATCAATCAATTAATGGGTTCAATTTTGTTTTATTATTACACTGATCAGCTACAACATTAAACCCACTGACAGGCAAAGTAAATTCATTGAGATGTTCCACCCACCAAAACATTATCTCAGACCAGGACAGCCCATTTGGTGCTCTGGGACAGCAGCATCCTTCAGCAGGACAAATGGCCACCATATTAAAAAAAAAATCTACCCGGGAACATAACAATAAAACCCAAGGCACTGACTAGAGATGCACCAAATGTAACTTTCTTGGCTGATTCAGATTTCTGATGATTTTGCAAGTGTGGCCTGTTGAAAGCCAATTTTTGCCAATTCCGATTTTCTTTCTAACAAATACAAGTAACAGCATATAGGAACAAAAATCTGTTTTTCTTCAATGCAAAAGTGACCCCTTGTTAATAAGGGAAAAGTAGCTTTCATAAAAGAAATCATTAGACTTTACAGTTTCCCCCATATGGCAGCAAGTTACAGAATCTTTTTACCGAAACAACTGAAAATAAAGAGCTCTGCTACTGAAAAGAGTTACAACTAAAAGTGAGTTGTTGTACACACACCTTTTCTTGATATATTTTACCTTACCAAACAAAAGCAGGTGCAGCAGATTTATAGAACAAAACAAAACAAAAGTTCGGTACTTACATCATTTTATAGTAAGTTCATAAATTGTTCATAAATAATTTCTCTTTTTCACTCCTCTCCATAGCTTTCCTCATAACTGCTTTGGTCCTTTGCTCATACCGAGGCTCATACTCTGTGGCTGGCTCTGAGCTCTGGACAGCTTTACTTTTAGCCACTTTTCCTTTGTTAACTTCTTTAAAATGTCCATGTTCAGCCAGGTGAGGGTGATTTAGGTGTCTGATTAGGTTTGTTACAAACGTTTTTGTGGTCGTCCCCCCGCGGTTTACTTTGGTGAACTTTGTGTCACCAAAGTAAACCTCGCTAATGGCATGTGACTGTGAGTATGCACACGACTATTTGCCTGCACCAATAAACGCATGTTGCACATGCATGAAATGGACCGGATTGTAATCGGACATACGTGAGGCAGACCGGCCAGTCAGGGCAGAGAATGCTGGAAACCGGCTGACTGGTCCATGTCTAGCACTGACCGATAAAGGTAAAGGACTAGACATTTCCAACAGGAAATGGTGGAGACCAAAAACATAGGTACAAATGGATTAAATATTAGACTCCAAATGAATAATACTAATGTTCACGTAACTGCTGAATGTTTACATTTTCATCTGTTTCCTAAAATAAGACACAATATGATGTAAACTTTTTGTTCACATCTTAAACTGTAATATGGCTTTAAGTCCCTCTCTTAAGAGGGCCCCTGTGTCTAAGTTCAGATTTAAAGTTATATTTATGGGTGGAGGAATCAGCTGGGGCCCACCTCTGAGTTCTGCCTCCAGTTATTGCACAAGCACATGCATACAGTGTTACAGAGTGCACATTTGCATCTCATGAAAAGTTTACGGTTTGTAAAAATGTAACCGAGAATCCCTTAAAGTGAAGCTTTGCTCTCAGACACAAACAAGGAAGTGCAGCCATCAGCAGCAGTTTCAGCGGGAGTTCAGAAGGGCTTGTTGTTCTTTCGATGAGCTGGGCTTAAACTGGAATGTGTCTGGTCGGTGTTTCCTGCCTCGGCTCATTTACAGGTGGGCCGTATGCCACGATAACACCACGGTGACTAGCAGAAGTAAGAGGGAAGTCAGGCAGTGACGGTGTCATTGAGCTGGGCAGCATACTTAAACTCTCAACCAGAGCAGAGTCAGCAGTTTCACAAAGCAGGAGAGTTTGCATGCTGCCAAAACAACCAGAGGCATACAAGCACCTCTGGTTTCACTGCAGCGTGCAGGCGTGTGTGCACGTTATGTTTATGCGATAGGAAAAGCAGATATGAAAAAGCCACTCAAGCCATTCCCTCGTCCTGTCAACACACAACTCTTCTCCCAGGACGGAGGGAAAATGCAGGCTGACACTGAACAGATGTGCTTTTGATATCACAAATTACAGCTCAAACAACTACTAACTAATGTCAGATACGAAACTGATTTTTGGACACTAAATCCCAAAGAGGGGTTACATTAATTGCTTAATATCTTTTTTTTTTTTAAATGATGGTGAGGTGGGAAAATCATGTGGGCAGAAATAAAACCACCAACCCCAAGAATGATAGCCAACCCTACTTCCCTAAGCTACAGACACCCACAACACAAATAAACACTCAGCAGAGTTAGCACAGTTTGAGGAAACACAACGTCCTCTTTATTTCAAAGAGACAAGTGCATTTTTAAAAAATTAAACACATACAAGTCCTGATTCCTGGTAGAATAATTTTATTGTAAAATTAAAGATTAAAAGACATAAAAAGAAAGGGAAACTGTCATTAGATGCTGATTAGAAGAGGACAGCCTCATTCAAAACATACATGGAAAGTGATAGGATGAACTATCTACATCAGTGGCATCAACCAAGGGCTAATCTTTTTTGAGGTTTCTTGTGTGATGTTATGTGCACATTGCTTGAGAGTTGTCAACCATGTTGGACGTGATGCAACCACTGGTCATGAGGCAAAATGTGTATTCCCTGACTGGTTGGTGAGTGGCTCTTGGAGTTTGCTGGCTCTTGCTAGGTGAAACTGGTCGTAAAGAAGGTGCAGATACACATTTTCCTTAGCAATTGGTAGTTGCTAGTCTCTAGGCCTGCGTGACTCAGGTTTTAGCAACTGACTTCCCAGCAACTGCCATTAACCTCCAGCAAACACTCGCCAACCGGTCAGTGAATACACATTTTTCCCTCCCAACTGGTGGTTGTCAGATAGTCGTGGATCGGTCTCTATGCATGTGTTACTGGGGCCTTATTCATTTGACCCTTCCTTGTCACCATGATTGTCACAAGTTAACAGTAACGTGTCTGCAAAACCTCAATATACACAACCTTGCACATTAATGTACAGAATATGTAGGCAAGGGACAAGATTTTAGGTAAATGAAGCTTTCTGGTTCCTATTTGTAATCCATTTGTAGTTTAAACAGTATTGCCAAATCACATTTGGGAAAGTTCTGGTTGCAGCCATACAGTCCACGTGGACTGTATGGCTTGTCCCTAAAAGCAAAGACAGCAGACTAGCCAACAGGTGAATTGCTCATAGACTAACTTCAACCAAACACATTGATAAACTATAGGATACTCAGCTAGCCACACTGACTTCTCACTAGCTTTCAAAGCTCCCCAGAGTGCAGCCTCTCTTTCTTCTTAAGCATTCTAAGTAGACAGCAAGTGGTTAGACACTTATGGAAGGTAGTCACTTTCAAAAATACTTCGTTATTGGATAAACAATCTATCACAGTCACATCTAAAACACACCCATAGATGTGACTAACTGCCAGTAGTTCCTTAAACTGCATGCCTGATCTCTTGAGGCTCTAGTATTTTACAAAAACTAAATGATATATTAATACAGCTTCACAGGAATCCTGTTTGCAAAGTGTTGCCTGTTTATACATTCAGAAGACACAGAAAGATACTTTAACTTGTTTCTTTCTTTTAATCACCGTTTTGGTCTCCATCAACTGTTAGTGGAAAAATATCTGCCTCTTTAACTGCTAAATGCTAAGATAAGTTTATCAGCTGGTTGATAACAGCTTGTTTGATGCCAGTACAGTTGGATTATCAGAGCTTTTTCCACTGAAAATGGCACCACCTGACCTTCACATCTCAGCTGGGAGACTGAGCCTCTCCAAGCTGTCTGCAGAGAGGTCTCAGTGTCTCCTCTCAGTCATACATCCAATTGAGTGGGGCTGTGACCTCCCCCAAGTGGTTCAACCACCTCCACTGACTCCTCTCAGTGTGGAGTAGCAGCTGAAATGCACTGAGGTTCACACATAATACTGAATTCCTCATTGTGCCGTGGCACGAGGCCAGGCAGGCAACAGAGAAACGAGATTTCAGCTGCTCATTTTCTGCCCTGTGCTCAGAGAGTGACTGTAAAAAAAAAATTTAAAAAAAGACCAAGTGGTTAATGAAGCAGCTCACACCTCTGTTCTCCAACACCAGAGACATGGAAATGCTGATCTTTATTTTGAGATCACAACCCAATGAAGCCAGATCATCCCTCATTAAATTTGAATGGATAAACATTTTTTTTTTGGTGTGTGCGCAGCAGAACCACAACAGCTTGATTGTTTGGCTGATTGCAATAAAACGCTGGGAAAAGCATAGATATCTGTCATTTATCTTTTATGTGAGAAATCCACTGGCAATGAAAAGCTCCAGATGGAGATTACAATCAAAAAAAGAAACAGAAAACAAAGTTCTGAGCTGCTCCTTTAGTTCAGCTTGAGATCAGATGCCTTTGACTCATATGAACATACTGGCTTATCCATGCACTCAGCCGTGCATGTTGATGTACTGGCTTTTTGCTGCATTTGACAGCAAACAGCTACACAACACTAGAAACATGCAGCCACCTGTCTTTTAACCCCCAACAGAGTGTCATATGACATTGTATGAAAGGGTGAACATGTTCATTAAGATATAGGATCTGTAAGGTACAATGTAGGGTTACAAGAAGAATTAAAGGCTATTAAAACCCTTTTGCTGAAGAATTTAAAGGATAATGTTTTCTAGTTTATTATTTTGCCTTTATACATTTCTTTGCGCTAAACAAAAAGGGTAACAGTAAAATGATTGACCAAACTGTCAATTTAAAGGCTGACTTCCTGGTTGAACTTCGACCTAGTGTACGTGCCACAGCTGTGTGCAAAAGGCTCAGGATTGTTAGCAGCACACCCTTTTGGTTTACCTTCAAATGAAGTGGTTTAGATAATCTGAAAAAAGTGGCTGAGAGACAAAAATGATTCAGTGTCAAAGTAAATGTGCAGAGAGCCTTATCTGTGAGGTATGCAGACATGACTGCAGCACATATTCATAAAATACACAAAATTTTAATAGTTTGCATAAACTACAAGATGTCCTTTTTCAAGTAAAGTGGCTCCACTGACAGTAACTCCAGCTGACACAACAACACACACACAGGGGAAGTGTAGCCAAGGGTGAGAGGAATTACACACTCTTTAACTCTGTGTGTGTGCGTTCCTGCCATGGGGGAACTCCTAAACAAGTTCTCCAACTCTTTTTTGCGCTTTGTGGTAGGCTGAGCCTATAGCAAAGCATCATGATAAGACGGGGCGATCCTCAAGGCCACACATCAATAGAATAGGAGCTGACTGGTTGACAACACACAGAGAGACACACAAACGCGCACACACAAACAAACTCCAGAGGAACGGGGTTGGAATATATGAACTTCTGTATAGTCAATTAGAAATGTTGCTCTCGTGGTGTGTGTGTGTATGTGTTTCAGCAGATGCAGTATGAAGGAATGTATACCCCGAGGCCAGCATGTAAGAGTTCCACCAGTGAGAACCGCCTCATACCCTCAGTATGTGGGACACACAAACACACTAAACACATTGTTTGAAGCATGCGTGTGTATGTGGCACTTATTCTCTGGAGAATGCCTTCAACAAACCTACTTTCATTCTCGTACACTTGTAAACCACTCAGCAGACGTACATGCACAGCAAGGATGCAGATAAAGCTGAGCGGTATCACACATGTAAACACAAACACATACAAACAGTAAGCTGGAAAGTGAGACAATGTCCTTGATGGTGCTGTTCGATACCAGTGCCCTCATGCAGGCTGACTTTGATATGTGCGTGCCCGTAAAGCCTGGCTGATATTTGTAAATGTAACATGGATCCTCCAGGCTTGAGGAATCTTTTGAGTTTGGCAAAGAGATGGCCATTATTTTAACTAAAGGCTCCCTTTGACATACTTTACAGGATGTCCTTCAGCTAGCAGAAGCACACTGTACTGTCCACTGAGACTGACTGACTCTGGTTTAGATATGCTTTAGTTTAATAGCTGGACTATGCCATAAGATTGTACAGTAGCTTGCAGTGATTATTTTTTCCTTAAATGCATCAACATTTACAGTATTTAACGGTTTTCCCAAGAACTGGTGCATTACTGTATATAACTTCCCTTTGCTTTTAAAGCAGTTTGTTAGTGTTGTTGCAGAATTTAGCTGCAAACACGTAGGAACTGTGATCCTTATGTGCTTGACAATAAATATATATAAAGAAATCCTACTAAACTGTTCCATATGTACATGCATCTCATGCCTACTACCATCCAGAGCAAAAATCAAATCTAATTGATGCAACCGCTCTTTTGATGAACTGTGTGTAAAAAGTATTGCATGCCACAAATTAGGCCTCGGCTGTTAGTCTGAACGGAGCCATTGGCTGTTTTTTAACAGGTTGGATGTTGCCAGCTTTGATCACTTGCTTGTACGGTCGACTGACGACGACGATAACTTCTCCTTAAAACTAAGCTGTGCCCAGTGCTCAACGCGTGTAGCTGGAACAAGGTCTGCCTGCTTGCTTTTACTTTTGTAACATTACAATTTGTCTAAAGATTTTTAAGAAAGAGGGCACTGCAATTGGGGGAAAACCTCAGTGGTTCCAAAGCAAACAACAGGCACCCTGTTTCTTTATAATTCATGTGCAGGGCATGAGTATACAGGAACAACACTCCCATTTTGAAGCAGGATTGTTTGGCATACGCTTAGATTTTAATCTAACAGTTATGACACCCTGTAGCTTTCATTACCCAACTTCTGCACATTGTTAGCAAAAGTAAATGAACCTGCTTTTCCAATTGTTTAAAGCACAACAGGATATGGATCCCACATTGTGTCTCTGATCCACACGTTCAATATGGGAAAGGAAAGCACAACTAAATCCTCCAAAGGCTGGCCATAAAACTGGGTGCAAACCAAGAAGTGATAAAGCAAAGGCTCTACCACTGGCGGTTGTTAAGGCCGCGACACCCATGAAGGACTGGCTAGTTGACTAGTAAGCGTTTCTTCTTTACTCACCTCTTTTCACTCTGTGTGTTTATATACCCCTTTAATCATTAGATATTATTAATCTCTGGCTCTCCTCCACAGTGTGTCTTTTGTCCTGTCTTCCTCCCCTCACCCCCAACCAGTCGCGGTGGATGGCAACCCCTCCCTGATCCTTCCTGGTTCTGCCGGAGATTTCTTCCTGTTAAACGGGAGTTTTTCCTTCCTACTGTTGCCAAGTGCTTGCTCATAGGGGGGTTGTCTGATTGTTGGGGTTTTCTCTTTATTATTGTAGGGTCTTTACCTTACAATATAAAGCACCTTGAGGCAACTGTTGTTGTGATTTTGCGTTATATAAATAAAATTGAATTGAATTGAATCTGGATTTGAATATTACTACACATGGAGCAAATAAACTGTGCCAAATCCATCACAATGTTCAGGGATTTACGGTTTATTAACTTGTTGGTTGAGAGTCCAGTAAACGCTGAAATGTTTCCGATTTCCTTTTGATGTAAGCGTTTTCTGGCACCCACTTCCTCCAAACTTTGTAGAGGGAATGTGGGACTATGAGGTGCTTTTGATCCTTGCTGACAATATTACAGCCAAAAAGCACCAAAGCAAACTGGACTCTATGAATATCATTAAAGGTCTTTTATTCTCTTTGTACAATGGCTTACCCTGAAAAAGAAATGGGGACAAAAAGACTAATTGCCTCTTTCCTGAAATAAACCAACACTTGGGCTTTTCAGCTCACGGAAAACTTTTAGCCAGTCGATCTGCCAAAGCACTTCCTGGGAATTCCCAAAACCATTAAATATAGTACAGTAGATGAAATGAAAGTGCTTATGTAACAAGTCTTTATTTATTCATTTTAGTCCATTTCTTTCATTAAGATCTGGGAATTCGGGGATTTGTCAGAAATCCAGCTTATTATCAATTACAACAGGACTTTTACATCAGTGTTGAATACTGGGGGTTCAACACTCAACTAGAATGGTTTGGTTAACAGACCAAAGCTTTAGCTCACCATCTGTGTAGATGTTGTTAGATTAAACTTTTTTCGGCTGCTCTCTTAGTTCCCAAGGGGCAAAGATTTTACACCTTTCTGACCCAAAGGACATTGTTCCAAAAATCTTGTGGTTTCTTCAGATGCAACTTTGCAACCCTAATGCTGCCACGTTCTTTTTAGAGAGAAGAGGCTTTCTCCTGGCAACCCTTCCAAATAAGCCATACTTGTTCAGTCTTTTTCTAATTGTACTTTAACGAACTTAAACATTTAACATGCTAACTGAGGCCTGTAGAACCTGAGATTTAGCTCTTTAGATTTTTGCAGTTTCCGTAAGCATTGCATGGTCTGACTTTGGGGTGAAACTGATGGGACATCCAGTCCTGGGAAGAGGTGCTGGTAGAAGGATGGACTTCAAACTGTTTAGAAATGGCCTTATACCCTTCAAAAAAATTGCTTCCCTAAGATCATTGCTGATTTCTTTCCTTCTTGGGATTGTGTTAACACACATCTGAATGCTCCAGACCAGAAAACTGCCAAAACGTCTGCTTTTATAGGAGGTGCTCACACTTGCTGATGATTCAAGTGCATTTGATTAGCAGGCACCTGGCTGCTACTTACCCTCTTAATTCTGTAGAAGCAGTGAGGGTGTCCTTAAGATTTCACACACTGGTTCTGCGTTTTGGCTTAATTTCTGTTAATTAAATAATGACACAGTGTAATATGTTGTGTTTTGTAGTTCATCTAAAGTTGTATTTACCAAATTTTAAGACTTGCTAAGGACAAGATGATTTTTTAAATGATGTCCTGATATGTAAAACCTTAGAATTGAAAGAGGGTGTGCTTTCTATTTACCATTACTGTATAAATGAGCATCCTAATATTTTTTTTAAGCCATGTATATTAAGGATGAAACAAAGAAACCAGTTCCATGACTAACTGCATGCTACACATAACCTTCCCAGCCAGCCAGCTATATTTAAGTGCAACATGAAGTGAAATTCAAACACAGTGAAAACAGGATGGAAATAGAGAAAGGAAAGACAGATAGACACAGAGACCACCCACCATGCCAGTAATTGATTGCTGTGTCAACTGTGTTTGACATCACTGCTCTTTAGAAGCAGGATCAGAGCATCGTGCACATGTACCCAGACACACTAACAGCATACCCAGAGGTACACAGAGCAGGACAGGCATGACTAATCGATCGTCCTCGCAGCAGGAGTTGACAGGCTGACGAGAGGATTAAAGAGCTTCCCCTTGAGACTCAAGATTCATCTGTAGCAGCACTATTACACATCCACACCTCATGAGAACATACATGAGAAACGTGCATAGAGTCCTTTACTGTTACTTTCCCCCAACTACTACTTTAAGAAAAATTGGCCAACCACAGCCAAGTAGAAGACATTACATACACACATATTTCCCCAAGAATGTGTGCTTGTCTAGACTGGTAAAATTTAAAGTTCAATGATAAGCTGATAGTTATGGAAAAGACAGTGATCATCGCTTTTATATAATAACCAGTAAGCCAATAGACAGAGCACTACATCTGCTGTGTCACAATCCAGAGTGGCCACCAAAACAAAAACATCACAGCTCAGAACACTTCCAGAAGTCCCAGCAACTCAAATCCATCATAAATTTTAAAAACTGAAGCTTAAAAAAACAAACAAAAAAAAAACAAACAGCAAAACCGTTTCACTCAACAAGAAGAGGACTTAGACAGTGAAACTCTTAAAATCACCAATAAATTGCTGATTATTTTTAGCAGGACATCAGGGTGACATTTCCCAGCATTACCCACAGCAGAGCAGAATGGGACGTTTCCCTTTCTGTTCCCCAAAGCAATGCACTTTTGTGCAAGTTAAGTTTAGTTTACAGTCATATGAGAGCTCATTATTACAAATAAATTAAATAACCTGGTTGCTTGAGGAACTTAAAGAAGACCTATGTTCATTTCCATTTTATTTTTCAACTCTAATGGAGTACCTTTGCATGATTTACACTTAAAAAAATAAGCCGTTTTAAAACCTTTTCTCATGCTTTTACAAACATTCTTCTGATTGGCTGACCCTGACAAACAAAGTGGGCGGGGCTTCTGCACACTGCTGGAGATGATATCTGATTTTTATGGCTATCCATTCTCTTTGACATCACAGAGCCAAGAGGAGAAAAAGACTGCCTGGAACGAAGCATTTAGAGCACCTAAAAGCTTTATATGAGCAACCACCATTATTGCAGTGTATATATGACATAAAAATAATGCAAAACATAATAGGACCACTTTAAAAAGATTATTAATGTTTTCTTCTCATTACTGATTTGGTCCTTTTAGCTCAACTCATTCAACTGAAATCAAGATGAAACACATACTGTGGCAGCAGAAAAGGAAAACACTGTTGTTTTTACTCACTGATCTCAGAGACCTTCACAGTCACAGGGTTGGACGTCTTCTCCGTTGTCATGTACCACCTCCGTTCTTCTTTCTTGATGAATGCTCGGATACGGCAGGTATACTCTCCTCCGTCCTTGCTACTGACCCCACTCACCCCTAACCTGTACTCCCCAGCTTCTGTTCGCTCTAGGCTGGCCTCCCCTCTCTTCCCTTGCGCTCCGCTAGAGGATGTGTTTGAGATCACCACCCCACTGTGCTCCATGGTGATGATTTCACGGCCGTCGGCCAGCCAGGTCACTTCCAGGGAAAGGGCGGGCAGGTTGTCGGCAGCGACGGAGCACATCAGGGTCAGCGAGTCGCCGGGGGAGAGGACCAGAGAGGTGGAGGAGGGAGAGGAGGAGGGTGAAGCCTTCACGCTGAGGGAACGACCTTGAGAGGACAGAGACAGCATCAGTCAATTAATCCTAACAAACACACTTCTATGTGTACAGGAAAAACACTGCATAAAGACAATAAAATGTTTGAAGTCCCTGTCCTCGCACTGACCTAACCCCCCAAAACACATCAACTCTTTTGTGAATTGAGATGTCATTTACTGAAGCATAATGAGCATTTTTGTGTTATCAAGTAGTCAGAGATAACATTGAAAGGCACAGATTCTGTCAAATTAGGTAACCCCAGTGTCCTGTATATCCACTCATTGTCTTTACTTAGGAAGGCTTATTTTTTTTCATATGTCAATGATGTAATTGATTGGCTAGCTTTGGACTCCAACTCCACCGTCACATACTGAAATTGGCAATCCATGTTTATGGTGGGGAGATCCGGTTCATGTGTCACTACACTGAGCTCACTGATGCTGCAGAGCAGAACGAGGACTGTCAATGCAGTGGAGTGGGTAGGAGAGACTCACTGGAGAGGCAGCTAATTAATGTGCGGTTATTTCTTAAATAGTATGCATAGATTTAGTATTCATTTAAGAAAGCAGGATGCCCATGCATGCACACGCCCCCGTCCCTGCAACCCCCACAAACACAATCAAATTGTGGGAAACGCTGACAGACTCATTGCCTTTATGTACACAAACCAGCTGACAGGACACGTAAAACAAACTCCCATTCAAAGCCCAAAAAAATAATAATAAAACACTACACCTGTGACTCATTTAATATGACAGATATATGAATAAGCAAATTGGCCTACTGGCTGATTCTAATCTTAACAAAGTGGGAAGTGATGAAGTATAGTATAAAACAGGAAGTAACAGCACAATCTGTACATCCTGGTCATATCAGTCAATGAGATAAGGATGGAATGAGGTGGACAACAAAAAGGAGCCATTACAGGCAGTAAGTCAAAGAGTTAGGTTTAGAGCAATGCATGGGTGTACGTGATTGCTTAAAAATGATTTAGGAACAGAGATGCTAAAGAAACCTTTTTGCAGTTCTAATAAAAAAAAGGGGACCAGCCAATTACAAATAGCTGTCAGCCTTTTTTATGTATCTTTAAACCAAAGGTTGGATCGGGCCTGTAAATATCATCTCCAGTAACAACATAAACAGCAGTATGGGGGGAAAAGTCTCTGTATGGTGTCTGGAAATGGACAAAAGAGACAAAGCTCACTCTGTTTGACTTTTCTCATCCTCTTTACTCAAGTCAGTAAGTCAATATAAAGAGACTGGGACACAATGGACCTGAGACAGAGACCTATGTGTGTGTGTGTGCGCCACACATCTCTGGTTTCATTACAAACCGCTATGTGTTGTGCGGCACTTAAGAGGATATGGTAACCCGGAAAGATATAAGATATGGTGACCAGAGCAACCACACTGATGAGCGTGAGAGACAAAGTGTGTGTGTGTGTGTGTGTGTGTGCATAGGGGCCTCTCTATGGTCAGCCAATGAGGGTCATGAACCTCCTGGGAGAGAGCGAGGCAGGCAGAGAGAATAAAAAGACAAGCGTTTCACAGAGGAGGGGATTCCTTTAAAATAAAGACAGCCACACAACAGAGTGAGAACTCTCCCATGTCCCTCCCCCTCCTCTCATCCTTGACTTTCTTCCAATTTTACTCCAGGCATTGTCGCAAGCTGCTTGCTCACAGGGAATTGTTGGGTTCCTCTCTACGCTTTCCTTTACATTGTGTCCTGAGGTGACTGTAGCTGTGAGCTGCTGTTAAAACTAAAGTTAAACATCCAACATAGAACTGCACATACTCATACCAGTTAAGTATGCATATACTAATATCTTTTATCCCAAATCAAGAATGAGATTTGAGGATTATGTACTGATCCCTCCTCTGCTGGGGATGTGCAGGGAACCTGTGCGCACAGATTCACGTGGAAGCAGCACATGCGACCCTATACTGTACTGCTACTGATGACCCTCAGCTTTTTCAAAGGATCTTTTGAAGCCTGAATAACCACTGGCTAGCTTGCTTTTCAATTATTGGAGAAAAGATATTCAAATTTTGCCCAAGAGAAGGACAAATGCATGACGCTAAGGCTGGGCAACAAATCACTAACCACTACGGCTAAAAGAAACTGGACAAAAATAGTTTTAAGACTTAAGAGTCCTGCATTTCACCCCGTAACATTGTCAGAGGTGCAAGGACTACAAAAAAAAAACAAAAACAAAAAAAAAAACAACAATTTTTTTTAGTGTATTCCACATATTTTTCTTTACCCACAACACAATCCTACAATTAGTTGAGATAACTGATCAGACTTTACACGGCTCACTCTACAAAGCCCGATAAGGCCTTTATATAATATTTTTACATAAACAGTAGAATTCCCCAGTACCTGTATAAAAACAGTCAAGTTCCCATTTAAGGCTGCTCAGGGTTTAATGTTCACTTTTTTAAAAGTATAGAAGACTGGATGAAGAAATCTAATAAACTGTTCACTGGTGTGGCCTGTTTTAATTAACTGCTACTCTCCAACAACACCTCTCAACAAATAAAGTCATAAAGGTACGATTCTATGGTTTTTCAGTAATGTGAATTAAAGTACACCACGCAGGTCAGTGTCACAAGCCTGTGTCAACAGCAATAAGCTCAAGCAGAAGTGTGGTATGATTGGGTCACAGGCAGTGAAGCTGCCTGTTTGTGTGAAGTGCGGGAGACAAAGAAATGCACATCTTTTTCTTTATGAAGCAACTCTAAATGTTGTCTTTAAAGGTGTATATGTCACTGTATCTCATATTGTTAAGCTTCTTCTTTTGGCTGCTCTTTTTATGGGTCTCCACAGTGGATCATCTGCCTCCATCTCACCCTATCCCTAGCATCCTCCTCCGTCACACCAACTCGCTGCTTGTCCTCCTTCACTACATCCATGAATCTTCTCTGTGGTCTTCCTCTTTTCCTCCTGCCTGGCAGCTCCATATTCAGCATCCTTTGTCTAATATATCCACTATCCCTCCTCTGCACATGTCCAAAACATCTCGTCTCTAACTTTGCCTCCAAACCACTCGACCTGAGTTGTCCCTCTGATGTACTCATTTCTAATCCTGTCCATCCTGGTCACCCCCAGTGAAAATCTAAACATCTTCAACTCTGCCACCTCCAGCTCCACCTCCTGTCTTTGTGTCAGTGCCACCATCTCCAAACCATACATCATAGCAGGTTTCACTGCCATCTTCCCTTTCACTCGCGCATCTGATATTGTGAAATGTTGCTGAATAAATAAGCTTGTCTTTTAAAATTAGTATCCAACTGATATATCACATGAGCCCCCACAATGTCATGACCTGGCTCAAAAGTCAGAGAGATGCAGACTGAAGCCATTAATTACTAATTTATTTAACAAAAACAGGAAAGTAACAAAGAAAAAGAAAATCACAGGGTATGGAAGTCAGTATTATTAGTAGTGAGGATGGATGCGTGAACAGTGTGGTGAGGAATATTTAGAGGCACAACAATGACACGCAGTGAAGAAAAGCTCTCAAAGGTCTGAGGAAGGGTGGGGTTTACATTTGAGAGACACAACCTGGCTTTACTGTGATATCTGGCCAGGTTAGGAGACAGCTGGAGAAAGTCCACCAGAGCAAGGCTGCAGGCCCTGGTGGCATCAGCCCCAAGGTTCTGAGGACCTGTGCTAGCCAGCTGTCTGTGATCCTGAGTCACATTTAAAACCTCAGTCTGAAACAGAGGAAGACACCAGTTTTATGAAAAAGATCCTGTCTGGTTCCTGTACCATCAGAGCTTAACAATTATTGACCAGTTGCCCTCACATCACATGTGATGAAGGTGATGGAGTGACTAGACTTGGCTGAAAACATTTCTTGACCCTCTGCAGTTTGCATACAGACCACCTCCTTTGATTTCGAGTGCATTTAACAGCCGCCGCTGATGCTGAGAGAAGCTTCAGGAACTGTCAGTAAACATACATCCACCATCTCATGGATTACTGCCTACCTGAAAGACAGGCTGTAATATGTGAGAGTGTAGAGTACTGGAGCTCCACAGGGGACTGTGCTGTCTCCCTTCCTGTTCACCTCAGACTTTCACATCACATGTATTAGTGATGGTCAGGAGGAGTACAGAGCACTAGTGGATGATTTTGTGTAGTTGTCTGAGAGGAATCTGCTTCTGTGGCTAAATGCCACCTGTCTATGCTGCACCCTATTGTGGTCTGCTGGGAGAGCCGCATCGAAGCTGGTGACACCAACAGACTAAATGAAGTAATTAGGAAGTCTGGCTTTGTCTCTGAGAGGAGGTCAGTGAACAAACTGTTATCCATTATGGAAAATCCTGACCATCCTCTGCACCACTTACTGCATAGGCAGCGGAGACCCTTCTCTAACACACTAATTCAGCTCCACTGCCACAAGGACAGATATAGGATATCTTTCATACCACATTTTAATTTCAAGTCAATTCAATTTTATTTATATAGCGCCAAATCACAACAACAGTTGCCTCAAGGCACTTTATATCGTAAGATAAAACACCCTACAATAATGCAGAAAAACCCCAACAATCAGACGACCCCCTATGAGCAAGCACTTGGCAACAGTGGGAAGGAAAAACTCCATTTTAACAGGAAGAAACCTCCAGCAGAACCAGGCTCAGGGAGGGGCAGCATGCTATTAACCTCTATAATACAATGTATCTGTCTGACAGAGAGGTATCTGAAAATCACGTTTGTTAACAGTTAATTTAAACAAAAGAAAGCGTCACTTGTGCCACTTCTAGTGCAAATCTTACCTGTAGGAGTAACGGCAACAGTTCCCATCTCTTTAGTACTCTCCACGATTTTTATCCATTTTCCTCCAATTTCATGCGTCCACTCAGTTCCATTGCATTCGTAATTCCCTTCATCGGACGTCATCACTCTGGAAATCACCAATTCAAACACTCCATTCCTGCCAGGGACCAATCGGATGCCTCCGTCCGCATAACGCCGAGCAAACCTGGACCCTGTGACCACGTCTCCCTGAGGACCAAATGTCAAAATTTCCTCCGATGCCGTCCCCTTCTTCACCGACCAGGTGACAGACAGGTAGGTGGGGTGGACGAGCTCCCGGGTGACGTTGCAGGAGAGAGTTAGGTCACTTCCCTCGAGAATGACTGGGGGCGGGGTCTTGGGGGAGACCTTGAGGGTGTTGGAGATGACTGATGGGAAAAACAAAAAACAAAAAAAGAAACATTTTATGAGTGAATTAAACACTGCAGCAAACTGAAAGATGCTGAAAATTACTAACGCGCACACACACACACACGTAGGTACGTATGAAACAGTGTTGTGTTATCTAACTGATCATATAAGGAAATACAGGATATACATTTTATAATCTAACTCTCTAATAAATATTTTTCGCCCACATTTCGTGCACCTTCTCTTCTCATCTCTGCATGGGCCGTTCACCTACATGTGAACAAAACCTGCTTAAACACGAATGGCCAGTAAAACTTGGACTACAAGCGGACAACAAAGATAAACCAGAAATTTTGTGTATCAATAATCTTGCCCTTTGCCTGCAGATTCAGCATATTCATATGCAGTTATCTGATTTCTCAAATGGAGCCTGGTGGCTAATCAGCAGCATATCTGCATTTTCCTCCAGTTTTCTTCCTCTTCTTTGCTATCACTTGAGGCGTATTTGAGCTGTAAGTGAAAAGATCTTGTTTACTGCAAAGATCTGTTTAAACCAATTCCCACTTTTAAAAAAAAGCTGCATATTTGAGGGTGGAAAATGTGGATAAAATGATGACATAATAACTCAGGGTAAGCAATGGCTTTCCCCTGTTCTGTTCTTCTTCTGTTGTTTGATGTTAAGCAGTAGAAACTTTGTATACAGTAAGAAATGAACAATTCAAAATTCAGCAGTTAGACTGCAGGTACTTATTGGGTGGGGCGACAAAAATCATAAATAATGATCACATCTCCTACTTTGTCATGTCACACCTATGTTTACCACGGCTCAAAGTGGCCTGTCCGTCAGGTAGTCAGCTTAAATGAAGGACTAAAGGAAGGCTAGTGCAAACTTCTAGTGATTCATTTAAGCCAGCAAAATGACTCGCATATACTCGCATCAAGGTCACTGGCTGAAGGAGCGCTTCAACAAACAGACGCAGATAAAACTGTAAATTTGTGACTACATGTGTGGCATGCGCA
>VUQS01046658.1:0-14547 GCA_015108495.1 Heterochromis multidens
AGCGTAAGGATTTGAGTGAGTTTGACAAGGGCCAAATTGGGATGACTAGACAACTGGGTCAGAGCATCTCCAAAACTGCAGCTCTTGTGGGGTGTTCCCAGTCTGCAGTGGTCAGTATCTAGTATCTGTAGCTCAGATTGCCGAAAAATCTAATGCTGGTGCTGATAGAAAGGTGTCAGAATACACAGTGCATCACAGTTTGTTGTTTATGGGGCTGCATGGCCGCAGACCAGTCAGGGTGCCCATGCTGATCCCTGTCCACCGAAAGCGCCAACAATGGACACGTGAGCATCAGAACTGGACCACGGAGCAATGGAAGAAGGTGGCCTGGTCTGATGAATTACGTTTTCTTTCACATCACGTGGATGGCTGGGTGCATGTGCATCGCTTATCTGGGGAACACCTGGCAACAGGATGCACTATGGGATGAAGGCAAATTGGCAAATTGACACCATCTACCGAAGCACTGTTGAGACCATGTACACCCTTTCATGGAAATGGTATTCCCTGATGGCTGTGGCCTCTTTCAGCAGGATAATGTGCCCTGCCACAAAGCAATAATGGTTCAGGAATGGTTTGAGGAGCACAAAAACAAGTTTAAGGTTGACTTGGCCTCCAAATTCCCCAGATCGAGCATCTGTGGGATGTGTTGGACAAACAAGTCAGATCCATAGAGGCCCCACCTCACAACTTACAGAACTTAAAGGATCTGTTGCTAACATCTTGGTGCCAGATAGCACACCTTCAGGGGTCTAGTGGAGTCCACGCATCAACGGGTCAGGGCTGTTTTGGCAGCAAAAGGGAGACCAACACAATATTAGGCAGGTGGTCATAATGTAATGCCTGATCAGTATATGTGAGCTGCACATTGATGCTGCTAACATCCCGTTCTACCACATCTAGATCAGTTGACTGGGGAGACCACTGAAGTAGTGGTATTTGTGAAACCTGTAGGTTTGCTATAGTCACTGACACAGACAGACACACAAACATGCACAAGCTGAAAACAATACCAGCTACAGTATTATATTTACTACACATACTCGTATAGTATAGCTCAGGATATGGAAGTACAAAAAGTCACACCTTATGTCCTCTCTTGCAGTACGCCTAAGAAAGAAGCTCTTAGCATTCCTGATGCATGATGAGCACAGAGCACCTTATTAGGAACAGCATACAAATAAATCATGTCATAGTTTATTCTTCTTCTTATCTTCTTCATCCCGGAGTGGAATATAAGGCCACAACAAGTTCCCTCCATTTAACCCTTGCCAGATCCTGAGCTTGAAGACTCCTTGAGACTGTCACAAGGTGGACTTTAGTTTCTTATTATGTTAGCTCATTTTGTGAAGTTGCAAAATTAATGCTGAGATGTTGTTATATGTAAGTGTTTTGTTTGCATTAGAGCATTTTGGATGTGAGAATCACGGTCGCTAAGCTGATTGGAAATAAAGATGGCTGTTTAACAGTTTTGTGAAAGTAAACTGAGAGTGTGAAATCACATGTGTACATATTGTGTTTGTGCAAGCTTTTTGTGACTATTTCATGAATGCCTGTGAGCTTCCTTTGTTGTGCATATGTGACAGAGAAGATAATAAAGAATGGCTGCCTCCGTTTCTGCATATTGGCAGACACTGGGAAAATGTGTTCTCGTCACACACCAAGCTTTTTCAGTGTGTGTGTGTGTTTGTGTGTGAGTGTGGGGCTGTGGGGCTGGGGGTAGTAGACCATGTGTGTGTTATTGTGACATATTGAATGTATCCCTGAGCTCTGTTCACTCCAGTGCAGTGGGGCCTGTTGGCCACTCATCTATCTTCCTGGTCTTCGCTGTTGGCTATGGTGATCCTGATTGGCACTCATTACCAAACCCCGGTGGGAGCACACGCCTCATTGGTTCAGAGCAGATTTGAGGGTGGGTTGAAAATGAAGGCTAAAGAAGTGTGTGTATGCATGTGGATTTTATTGATGAGACTGAAGTGTACTCTGGCTGATGTGTCACTTTGGTATGATTCATGAACTTAGAGATGTTTGAAGAAATGACAAATGCCCTTGTGTGCAGTTTTGTGCTGTTTGCTTACATGTGTTTACTCTCCTGTATGTGTCTGTGATTCTGTGGACTGTGTGACTGTATGTATTAGCCCACATGTGTGTGTGTGTGTGGTCTGGGTGTGCCTCTCATCATGCCTTTTTAAGTAGCGGGGCACTTTAAATGGAAATGTACTTGACATTTAGGAGGAGATGTAATCAGCGCCCATTAGAAAGCAGCTGATTTCCTCTTCAGCGCTCACTCACTGACATTGCTCTCCCTCTCCTTCTTCCTGCTACTCTCTTCTTTTCCATCTTACCACAGTATATCATTTCTTTTTCAGACTTTTGATTTATTTCCATTTCTTCCACATTCGGCTGACTGGCCCTTCTCTCTCCTTTTCAATCTAATTTACCTGTACACCCTTCCCTCCTCCTCCTCCTTTGTCTCTCCCCATCAGGGCATTGTAGTTCAAGAATAGATGTCTGATTTCATTTCCACATTTTGCTGCGTTCATCTCAGTGCCATTATCAAGGCTCATTCTTGAACAGATTTGTTGGGAATGTTGTCTCATGGCAAATCATGCAAAGTAGAGAATCATAAATATAACAGCACACAAACAAATCTGCGTGATTATTAGAACCGCAGCTCTTCTCATCATTATGTATTATTTTCTAGAATATATGATACAATAAGCTGTTTTGTGTTGTCAAGTATTTCAGTTCCTTTGCATTATCATTTGTCTGTTGAACTGACTGTGCCGTAGACTTTGAAATGCATCTTTTAAATGCAGAGTCTCATTAGGAACAAGCTATTTACTGGTTAAATGGTGCCTAACAGCCTGGTTAATAGTAAGTGATCAAGTAATTTTTGCAGAAACTGAGCGAAACTGTGAAAGTAAGCAAGCATGGGAACAGCATAAGTGAGTAGGGCTGTGACTATTTTTATCATTGATTTTGTCATTAAAAATAACCGATTCATTGTCCTAAAACATAAGAAAACAGGAAAAAAATAAAATAAAAAAGCAGCTAACTAGAGTGCAAGTTACAACTTCAATTAACTTGTTGTGCCAACAAGTCCAAAACACAGAAGATGAAACAATTTTTTGCCTGAAAAATAGCAATCGATTACCAGGACTGTTTGCTGTGCCGAAAGCAGGTTAAACTTTGCTTTTAATTATATGCTTCTCACATAATTTTTCATTTTAATGCTGCAACTAATGATCATTTTCATTAATCCCTTCATTAAATTTGTATGAGTTGGATGATCGTCTATAGTGTGGGGAAAAAAATGCTTCTCTAATCTTCAGTTGCGCCTTTAATTGCTTTAGTTTTCCTTCCCAGTTGTCAGTAGTAACCCAAAGAGGCTCACTTTCAAAAGATGTAAAAAAGGAAAAGCTGCAAATCCTTACATTTCACAAGCCATATTGAGAGAGCAAAATATTCTTTGTATATATTTTCCAGTTGTCCAATTAACTATTTAAACCACAGTTTGTTTCTTATCCAATTTGTAAGAGGCGGCTCTTTAGCCCAGTTATGTTTTGCAGTTACTCTCACTATAATAATGTTCTTAGTATCTGCATTTTATGTGTTTGTAGTTTCTTCTTCAGTTCACTTTTTCTTGCATGTGCTGCCCACATAGACTGCATGTAAAGATAGACACCAGCAGTGTCACCAAATGGTTTGCACTGGAGCTGAATTGAAGACTAGAGAATGGTTTTATGGGCAGCACTATCTTTTGTGGTTGTACTGTGGCAACCTATGTCAGGATGTGACCTGCACTCAGGGTGCGCTATACTTAAAACCTGATTGGAATCAATTTGTGCAGATTGTAAGCTGCATTCCATGCATTCTACAAGATGCTAAAATATTATATATAGAAAAAAGCTAATCAAATTGAAAACTTTTAAAGAAAAGCGATGGATTAAAAAACCTATGGAAAGAAAAACTAAATATTTAACATCTTTAAGAGGCCAGTTAGTACAATTAACTGAGGAAGAAGCTGCAATAACAGTGAACTGAAACATAATTAAAACTGTCCAAAAATAAACAGCAAAACTACAATACAGTGCAAAAGTCTTGAGTCTTGGGCAAGCTTTCTTGTCATTTGTTTAAGTAGTCATCAGGAATAGTTCTCCAGGCTTCTTGAAGGACATTCAAAGCTTGCCCAAGGATGTTGGCTGCTTTTTTGTTCTCTGTCAAGATGATCCCACACTGCTTCAATAATGTTGAGATAATGTTGAATAATGAGACCAATACATGACTAGTAGTGATCTACTTTGTGTTTTTCTATCCAGGTATACTTTTACTGCTTTGGTGTTTGGGATCATTGTCATGAAAAATGAAACTGTTGCCATTCAGATGCTTTCCAATGGTATTGCATGGTGGATCAAAATCTGATGGTACTTTTCTGTGTTCATAATTCCATCAGTTTTGACAAGATCTCCAACACCACTGGCTGAAATGCAACCCCAAACCATGACAGAGCCTCCACAGTGATTTACAGACAGTTCTTGACATTCACTGTTGTACTCCTTTCCTGACCTCCTCTGTACAAATTGATGACAATTTGAACCAAAATTTTAAAGTTGGATTTATCACTCCATAAGACCTGTTGCCACTGATTTTCAGTTCAGTTGTTGTATAATTTGGCATGCCTCAGCCCATTCTCCCTGTTTTTCTTCCTTCAGAATGGCTTGTTTACAGCCACCATTCCATTGACACCATTTCTGATGAGGCTTTAGCAAATAGTAGATAGATTAGCTGAATGGCCAAATGCATCTCTCAGGTCCTGTGTCAGGTCTTTGCTGGATTTTTTCCTATTACTTAAGGACATGCTGCACACCATGGCAAAATATGCCAGGTTTTTGGCTAATAGCTTTTTTGGGAATCACCTTGTAGGTGCAGAAATACTATTTTATGTCTGTCAAACTCTGTTACCTTTGGGATTTTTCATAGATTCAGCTAGAGAAATGGGAACAAATGATGTGTTTTTGCAACAGGCTGCTAGTAACAATTTGCCTAAAGGTAAAATTTAAAACTTTGGTTCTTTGCTAAGTTGTCTGTTATGTGTAGACACAACACTGGTTCATCCCTTGAGTTAGGTCCCTTTTTTATGCTTCAATGATTCACAGGTCCGTGTTAAGTGGTTTAACAAACAAAAAACATTTTTCTGAACATTGGTCAGGTTAAAGGACTGGACTGAAAATGAGTGAAAAAGCAGCCAATGTCCAAAGAAAAACTTTAAAAGACATTCAGAAAGCCTGGAGAACTATTGCTCAAGACCACTTTTAAAAATTACAAGAAACTCTGGCTCCTTGGAAGCAAAATATAAAGAAATGAAGGGTGGTCTAAGACTTTTACATAGTACTGTATCTGTCGAACTTGTATTACTAACTTCACTGACAAATGACATAATAATCATTAAAAGTCATTATGTCAAAATGAATAAAAGCAATGTGCATGTAACTTGAGTTTACCTAGGAATGACCCTGTTCGTATGTGTTGCTGCAAACAGCATACCCATCCCAGATCAGGCACTTCTGGTGCCTTTGTTGGGGCCAGACATTTTTTTTTCCAACTCCCAGTGATATTACAATCAAGGCACTTGGGCATTAGCTTTAATTTCAATCAATGGTTATTGCCACTTAGCTGTCCAATGTGAAAAGTTTTTTGTTTTTTGACTCTTTTTCTTTATCAGGAGACTATAGTTAAAGAATAGAGGTCGGATTTCATTTGCACAGTCGTCTGTGTTCATCTCAGTGTCATTATCAAAGCGCCTTTTCAAACAGATTTTTTCAGGGTTGCGTTGCCACAAAGATGAGCAAAAACAGTATCCTGATTAGCATATCCCAATCAGCACTTGCTCTGAATGTGCTGAAAAACTTTTACCTGATTCTCCACAGAAACGAGAGTAACTACTGTATCTTCGGTTTTGCTGCACCCTCCTGTCCGATGTAAACGTACCCTTTATTTTAGGACATGCTGGGAGAAGCCAGACGTCTAATTTTTAAACATGTTTTTGTGTTTTGAAGTCTCAATGTATGTTGATTTCCCTTTCAACACAGCTTCCATCCTCCATCCAGATAAAAAGCTCATTTTAGACTTTCAACTTTGATGACAGATGGAATTCTTCAGTGAGAATCAAAGTTCATTTTAGTTCACAGTTGGAGTAAAAAGAACAGACAACAGGCGTGCAGTTCGCCAAGGGATGCTCAGAAGTGTTTGAATAATAGAAATGATGGTGGGAGAACAAATCATATTAATTAATGATAAACAGCAGAGAGGTGAGCATGTGTCAGCATAGCCTGTATGCCTCAGTAAAAGGATTTGAATCATTGTTTGATTTCAGATCATAGGGCAAGGAAGAGTTTTATGGAAAAGAAATGAATATGCGTAGGCGTTAGCAGGAGCAGTGAGGGCAAATGCACAAGGGTAAAGGATTACAAAAAACATGAAATATTTGCAAAGTCAGGTCAGTTGAATCTGTAGATGGGTAGAAAGAAAAGCAACTCTTTTAGCCTCTGAAATAATGGGATTGAGCCAGTGAATAAAAGTGTGCTTTGTAGGCGTGAACTGTGAAGACAAAAGGAAAACATTCAGCAGAGAAAACTTGTAGATTTATTTCTTTGCCAAAGCGTGTGCCGAGGTGGAGGCATGTGATCATTACCAACTGTCTTATCTTTTTAGATGTCTGTCAGCAGGATCATGCAACTAGCAAGCTGAATTTCATAAAACTTGGAGAAGTGGTGCACAGGCCAGGAAAGAATTTTTCAGCATATGTTAGAATCACTTTCTTTTAAACTATGAAGTAGGTCAGTGACATTGGCAAAGGATGCCATTTCAGAGTGCCTTTCTGGTTTGAAAGACATTATGTGGACTTGCATGAGGATGATTCCATTGCCAGCTGTATATTCATCTAGTTGTGATATTGCATCCAAAGCGAGGTTACTGCTATTTTCTGAAGCTGGAGGCAGATTGCCAAATAATTTTAAGTTTCAAAAAAAGCAAAGCAACATCTACTTGGAAAAAAATATGAAGTTAATCCAATCTTTCTATTCATGTGAGATTGATGGACAAAGATGCCATGAAGGGCCGGAAGGCACCAAACAGATTGAACATCAAGTGGATTTTATTATTTCACATCCAAGCAATGTGGAAGATGTGATTTTCATTTCAACCTTACTGATTATTTAATTTTTCTGTCAGCAATCAGTTTTTTTCTCTCCCAGCTGCACTTAGATTTTATCTGTGAACGTGCTTGTGCAATCACGTGAGATTGATTTCAGGATTAACAGTAAATAAACACTGCCTTTGCGGCCATAATTATCAAGCCAGAAGTATTGACATGAACTGCTACATAATTTACATCAGTGTCACAACAATGCACTCTCCAAACCTTGAATTTTGGCAGATGGTGTTTCTGTTTGAAATGTTTTTCATTTCCTCCACTGTGTATCCAAAATTGATATTCCACCACCCAGTGATTCTTGGCTGCCGCTGTTTTGCCGGGGATGAGATGAATGTTGGCTTTCATCTTAAACCAATAAATAAATGAATAGAATTTAACTAAATAAAATAATTAAAGCATTAAATAATAACAGGGACAAAGTTTCATGCAGATTTTGTGATACAACCTCATGTTGAAGTCTTGTATCTCTATTGTTTGTTATATTAGTGTCTTTGTAAGCACTGTGGACATTACTAGAGTTTTGGTCATGCTTGGCCACCTAATGTCCTAGTAAAACAGACCAGCTACCGGGGCTGTTTGAGCTACCATCTTTGCTTGTTGTGTCTATGTATTCATACTTTTCCTGTTTCTCTGTTAACACAGCTATACTTTCTTTAGAAAAAGATTCACATTTTTTTAGATTGCCTGATTATGAGCATGCTGTATCATTTGTTAACATGACAGAAATTTAATATTTTCAGTGAAACTGTATGCAAGCTCCATTAATAACAAAAAGGCCATTTATATGCTTTATATTGTGCAGCACTGTGGCAAATCTGCGTTAACTGTGAGAAGACTGACATCACCGCTTAACCCTCATCCTACTGGCTGGGGTCCATTCAGGCCCCAGAGGTATATTTTTGTCATATCTCATAAGTGTTTTTTTGGTTTCTTTTCAATATTCCAGTTTTTTATGACTTTGTCAATCAGTTTGTTCCTAATGTTGTCATGTTATTATTTTCTATTTCTGCTTTAATTAGTGCTTTTTAAAAACATTTTTTTTGGGGTCCCAGGGGACACCAGTCAAAAGCACCCAATTCCGCCTATGCAGTTTTAATAAATAACTAACATTTGTTGTTTTAATGTTTGCCATCGTTCCTAAATTAAAGCGTCATACAGTATCAAGGAGGACAGGGGCACTCTGTCAGTCTTTTTAACGAAGAAAAACTGGATGGGGAGCTTCCCAGACTGCAAGTTATTAGAACACTGGAGACATCACTGGATCTACCTGAGACATTTAGGGTGTACCCTGGTCATGCCACACATGAAAAGGAGAGCTGATACTGTTACATTGTAATCCCCAACCCAAGCAGCAATGACCGTCCTGAGAGTGAGGAAAACTCCACCTGGTGATGTGAGTGTCCAACACTTGGGTGGAAAGTTGACTTGAAAAAGGTGTTACCTTTGGTCCTGAAACACAGACAGATGGGAAGGTAGCAGCTGTTTGCTCCACCTGTCACATGCCAGTATGCCCTGAGCCTAGCATGATGCAAACTGTGTGGTATAACTGCCTGTAGTGTGTAATTAGCTTTAGTTGCTTTTAGTTGTTTCCAGTCTCTATACAACTGTAGTGAGATGTTGGTTTGCACTGTCAGCAAGGAGTCAGACTCATTCTTGGTGGGTGGACAGAATTTCTAGGTGTAGCCAAGGTGTGGAGGATGCCAGGTTCGGTGGTCTCAGGATCTTGTCTCTGCTTTTTGCAGATGAGGTAATTCTGTTGGATTCATTGAGCCATGACCTCCAGGTTGGACTGGGGCAGTTTGCAGTTGAGTGTGAAGCAGCTTGAATGAGAGGACATGCTGGAGAGATTATACGCTGCTCAAAAAAATTAAAGGAACCCTTTGAAAACACATCAGATCTCAATGGGGGGAAAAAAAAAATCATGCTGGATATCTACACTGATATGGACTGGGTAATGTGTAAGGAATGAAAGGATTGCACATCGTTTGACAGAAATGAAAATTATCAACCTACAGAGGGCTGAATTCAAAGATACCCCGAAAATCAAAGTAAAAATGATGTGTCAGGCTAGTCTTTTTTGCTGAAGTTTCACTGCAGCAACTCAAAATGGTACTCAGTAGTTTCTATGGCCCCAACGTGCTTGTATGCATGCATGACAACGTCGGGGCATGCTCCTAATGAGACAACTGATGGTGTCCTAGGGGATCTCCTCACAGATCTGGAGATCACTGAGCTCCTGGATAGTCTGACGTGCAACCTGACGGCTTCGGATGGACCGAAACATAATGTCCCAGAGGTGCTCTATTGTATTTAGGTCAGGTGAATGTGGGGGCCAGTCAGTGGCATCAATTCCTTCATCCTCCAGGAACTGCTTGCATACTCTCGCCACATGAGGACGGGCATTGTTGTGCACCAGGAGGAACCCCAGACCCACTGCAGCAGTGTAGTGTCTGACAATGGGTCCTAGGATTTCATCCCGATACCTAATGGCAGTCAGGGTGTCGTTGCCTAGCCTGTAGAGGTCTGTGTGTTCCTCCATGGACATGTCTCCCCAGACCATCACTGACCCACCACCAAACCGGTCATGGTGAACGATGTTACAGGCAGCATAATGCTCTCTCACGGTTTCTCCAGACCCTTCCACATCCGTCACATGTTCTCAGTGTGAACCTGCTCTCATCTGTGAAATACACAGGGTGCCGGTGGTGGACCTGCCAATTCTGGTATTCTATGGCAAATGCCAACTGGGCTCCACAGTGTCGGCCAGTGAGCACAGGGCTCACTAGAGGATGTATAAGCATGAACAGCCCACAGCCTCGTTGTCTGTGACGTTGCCCCCTCGTCACAGTAAAAAGCTTCAATATGTAGATGATGGTCTGTCAGTCGGTTGTGTGTAGATCAACACAAAAGCGTGTTGGAGCCCTAAGAGTTGCAGAGTTAGGTCTCGGTGCTATGGTCACATGATCTATTATTGTTATAAAGATTATTGAAAATAGCTGTTTAAGTTCTGTTTTGAAAGATTGTGAATGCTCTCTACAGCTGCGTTCAAGTTTACAAAATGTCATCCTGACCTTTCCTCTCATTACAAATCATCAGTGTCAATATTACTTGACAGCAGAATTGCTCTTTTTACTCCTCTGTAAAGTACTTCAGATTAATTTGTCCAAAGGTATAACATAAAGATAAATGATAATCTGAAACACTTGCCCATTAGTTGTGGTGCAGAGGCACTGCAGGTGGGGTATGTACAACCATAGGAAAAATATGAAATAATACAAAGGTGAATGAATATGACTTTTTTGTGACAGAAAGGTTTTCTGATGCTATCATGCAGACCTTGATTTAACCAAAATTAAACATGGATTCTTTTTTTTTTTTTCTTGTTAATCCTTGATAAAAATTGTGGGGTGCAGTGCTTGAACTTTTTTAACTTCTAAAGAGGGACACACAAGGAAAAGAACCACTGCTCCAGCAGCTGTAAAACAAAGCTGCTCTGCAGTTCAGCAGTCGCACAAGATGCAACTTAATTAGCTTTAGGTTAATTTGTAAAATCAGCCAGTAAACCAGCCAGTACACTGAATAATGATGCCTTGAAACTAAAATTATGAAGTTTGTTTTTGGTTTAAATGTTTGTGCTGCTGTTGTAATCAGTTGATCCAGCAGAATAACAGCAGTTTAAAAAAAAAAGAGGAAGAATCAAGGGAAATGACGCACAAAAAAAGAATAGACCTAACAGAGAAACAAACAACAGATGTCAATTAAAATTTTGGCGCACTAGTGTGTGTCTGCTGAGACAAACACAGAAGCAATGTTTTTCTGAGTAATGACTAAATAGGTTTTAATTAAAAGACAACTTGTTTTTGACTTTATGGATTAGAAATGATCAGCTTTTATTACAACTGCAGTCACTGTTTTGGCTGACTACAACATTCATTTAGCTAACAAGACAAGATATTGATTGAGTATTGACAGCTCATATATAATCCTTAAGACTTAGGATCGTGGACAGGCACAAAGTGTGTGTGTGTGCATATGCTGTCCTGTTGTATTCTTAGAAAAAGAGGGTATGCCAAAATAAAAATGGGCAGTGTGCACACTTGGCTATTGTGGGTGTACAGGCTGTCCAAACTTTTTTCCATCTCTACTGTAGAGATTTATCAAATTAAGCACTGCTGAAAAGCAGTGTATACAGGGGCAAACATAACCCTCCAAGAGATTTCCATATAAACACAATTTGTACATGTATAATTACATAAACATGTAGGGACTCTGTTCATATGGTGTAGGCTGTAGACAGCTTTGCATCCAGTGTGTGTTTGTGACAGAGCAGCAACAAGATCATGCAAGAATTAAAATGAGTAAAAAGACAAGGTACACTGTGCAGTTTCCATCGACTAATGCTGTCCCTGGGTAATAGAGACTCCAGTTGTGGATAATTGCTCTGCAAATTACTTTTACCCAGAGCCCATGAGCACACAACTCTAACTTTTGTCTAAGCTCCTCTTTTAATTTGGAATGACAGTGGGTGCAGGAATATAACCCTGTGCTGGCTTTTATTGCTAATAAGTCACACATATTGTAATCCATAAAAAGCATTACTCTTTTCCTGTACGAAACACATTTTTCAGGATGATAGTCTTCAGAATCTCGTAACATTTTTTGTTGTATTAACAGAGCGAGAATTTGAATCTGTTTTCAGAGTCTTGCAAAACCAGGCTCCATGCTTTGCTGCTAAAATCTATAAATTCTCTTATATTTCAAGGGGAAAAACCAAGCATTTAAAGCAAATACATAAACTGGCATTCAGTGTGATTGACAAATGCATATAGTAAACAACACTACTGATAGCTTAAGCTGTGAATTCAACAATTTTTAACACTGCTTGGGAAAAATGTGTTTGAAACATACTGACCGGAAAGATATACAGCAGGATGAGATGGACATTTTCTGTCATTTAAAATTAGGAATCCACTGCAAGCTGTTTTTAAAACAAAAACCACACAAATAACGATTAAATATGACCAGTAATTGGTCTTGCATTCATAGAGTGATGTAGTGGAAAGTCTTTTCCTATCAACAGTTTAGTTATGAGCACCAGCACCCTTACATGACAGTGACATCCATGATGTACAGTAATAATTTTCTGACTGCAGAAGCAATCTAAGATGAGTTAGTAAATAAGTTACATTTTTTTATAGCACCTTTCAAGATAAATATCACAAAATGCGTCACAACAAAAATGTTAGAACATCAAAACAAAAGTTACCCAAAAAAAAGTTTAAAAAGATGAGTTTTTAGCTGCTTTCTAAAAGAGATCACTGAGTCCACAGATCTCAGGCTCAGAGGGAGACAGTTCCAGAGTCTAGAGGCCACTGTTGCAAAAGCTCTGTCTCCTTTAGTTCTCAACCTTGTATGATGCACATTTAAAAGATAGTGTAGAGAGACTCTTTTCTACATGATGGGATAAACCTTTTATACTAGAAACACATGAGGCCAAAATATGTTCCATCTCAACTAATTAAAATGTCCCATTTTGTACTCTCTTGTAAAATGAAAAGTAAAAAGCAGCAAACAGAACAGAATGGATGTAGCCTTACTCAGTAGCAGCATATGGTCTCAAGTGGAGAAGGACACTCTGAGAAGCTTTCATTCATGGAATAGATCCTTCTGGTACCTTGCCAGAGAACTCTGGTAAAAGCTTAATCGGTCAAATAGGATCACTGCTGGGTGAGGATGTGGACAGAGACAGGCCTCCTTCTTATAGTTGTAGCATGGCATGCTCATTGGAATAACACTGTAGCTCTGGGTCAGTTGAGAGATTGATATTTTGGATGGCTGTTGGATGGTAGCCTTGATGCTTGGCTGCCAAATTGCTGGAGGAACAGACTGTGTAATATCTCTGTTGACAAGGGACATGTTCCACATACGTGATAAATATTTATTCTAATTTCCCATGGTATGAATGGTACAGCAAACTTTTGAGGCAATAGATCAGGCCACATTGGCTGTAGCCTCTGAACTGACTTTTTGGATTGGATTGCATTAGACTAAATAGAGCTTCAGTTAGTAAACCCTGTAACAAACCTTTGTATAGCTTATCAAGTTAAATATATTGTCTCTGTGTGCGTGTGTGTGCGCGTGTGTACATGTCTTTACATCTTTGTGTGGACCGAAAATTGGCATGCTACTATACTTGTGGGGACATTTTGTCATTGTGAGGACCTTTTTGCCGGTCCTCACAAGGTTGAAGGCATTTTTGATGCTCAAAATGTGGTTTTAGTGTCAGGGTTACAATTAGGTTATGGTTAGGTTTAGGCTAAGGGTTAGGGTTAGGCATTCATTTTTGATGGTTAGGGTTAGGGTAAGGGGCTAGGGAAAGTATTATGTCAATGAGATGTCCTCACAAAGATAGCAAGACAAGTATGGGTGTGTGTGTGTGTGTGTATATAATTAATTTTAATATTGCAACCAGGAGTTTTCACACCCCAAAGACATTTTACAAATGTTTCCGCAAATGTTAACGCCAGTTTTGCAGCATACTCCAAGTGTTTGACATCCAGTGAAATCTGTTATTGGATCCTTTCATACAAAGTGGTTTGAGCTAACATAAGTGCCCAGCAAGGGAGGAAATTCTCCCAAACTTGTCAGCAATAACTTTTCCCTCACAGACAGTACAAAAAATGGACGTAGCTTCTGGGTCTGAAAAGTGAAGCCAATGCGGAAATATCTTCAACCTGCATTCTTTTTAAAGGGCACCAAGGGGCGATAGCTGTGGTTGTAAAAAGAGTTCTAGCCCAGTAGAAGTCTATGGGAAAACAGCCCTCTGCTGGGACATTCTTCGCTAAACATTTTTCTGCTGCATTTATGATGTCAGATGCTCATTTTGGGTCACATAGAATGAACAAAAATTTTTAATTCAAAGTGTCAGAAAGGATCATTATCCAGGATATTGCCACTGGCTAATGATTTGCGATAGACAAGGCATTAGCCATTGAGTGTGTGGTTTCACAATCCGATCTGCTTCTTATTCTCACATCTGGTTTATTTCTGCACATAAAAGAAGTTTTCTGGTTTATGTGAATAGCCCACTTGCAGTTACAGTGAACAGATATATTTGAGCAGGTTTTGGTTGTGAGTAAAGTTGTAAGTGGGTAGCAAAAGAGGGAACTCGTGCCAATATACAATCTAGAAACCATTGGCGATTATCTCGTTACCAAAAAACAGGGAGCACAAGAGTCCAAACACAAAACAAAAACAGGTCATCCAGTTGTCTAGGCCTCGGAGACAAACAGAAGACCGACTAGGAGGCCAGCAGCAAAGACGAGACAGTT
>VUQS01046666.1:3598-14880 GCA_015108495.1 Heterochromis multidens
GTGTATTAAATGGTGTGTGTATGTGTATATATACATATATACACACACACACACACACACACACACACATTATATACACACACACATACACACACATTATATACACACACACATACACACACATTATATACACACACATATACACACACATATACACACACATTATATATATATATGTGTGTGTGTATATATATATATATATATATATATACACACACATTATATTTTATATGTGTGTGTGTATATATATATGTGTGTGTGTGTATATATATATATATATATATATATATGTGTGTGTGTATATATATATATATATATATATATATATATATATATATATATATATATATGCATGCATGCATGCAGAAAGGTAGAAATCCTTGCACAACACTTGACTGTATTATGCAGTAAAGCACCTTGATCTGCTTTTCTATTAAATTTTTGTCATTTTAATGAAGGTTTAGAACTCTAATTAAGAAAATAAAAGCAAGCTCATTTTCTAATGAGGACATCTCTTGTTTCTTTAAGACAGACATTATTTTCAGTGGAAACTTTTAATGATAGCTGACCTTCCATCACCAATGACAGAACATATTGAAATGTTGAAGCTGCTGCTGCCTTACGATTATAATTAGTTTCTAGTGTGTGATTATGGTGGCCATGGTCAACGAAGTACTCAGAAGTAAAAGTACAGAAATAATCATCTATAATCGTATCTTTAATGTCAAAACTTGAAGTACTTTTTAAAAAGAGTCCAGCTCATAGGGTTTTCATATTATTATATGATGGATGAATATAAATGATGTCGAGTGGAAGTTAATTTGAACCTTTTCATATCCTGTTAGGTATTTAATTCTTATTTTATTTTTTGATCACATTTTTTGTATGTATTACTTTGAGTGCATAATAACTTAAGCTGTACAAAGCGTGATATTTCCTCCAAAAATATACAGAATCACAATACATTAACCATAAAAAAAGTCATTCTGACATGCATAATTCATGATTGTAACTTGTTACTAGAATTTGAACATATGTATTATAATACATTTAAATTGTCCACCCATTTGGATTATATTTTTTTAATATTGTATATCTTATTTTTTTAAACTCATTGGGTTTATTAGTAGCACAACATACTTTTTTGTTTTTTTTAACCAACATCTATCAGATTTAGTTTATTAATTTATGTTAAAATCATTACAATACATAATCTTAAATATTAGACCAAAATATTTTTTTTCATCCCTATGACCTACAGAAGTCATAATAACAAGACACTACCTTCAATTTTTTAATTTTTTTTAATTTTGGTAAATACAGTGCACTTCTGTCAAAACCTGCTGTGTACAAAACAGTAAACAGTAAAGGACACTAGTACACTGGTCAGGCTACTTTCAACCGTGCTACACTGACAGGTTACAAATCTGACAAGCAGATTATGCAGTAAAAACATATTCTAAATTTCATAACTTTGATTTTCAGCTCTGCTACAAGCCGTTCGAGCCTTGATGATTGTTGGGATTGTTCTCGGCGCTATCGGCTTACTGATTGCCATATTCTCGCTGAAGTGCTTGAAAATGGGGAACATGGAGGACAACATCAAAGCCACGATGACTCTATCAGCTGGGATCATGCTTCTCCTTGCAGGTCTAGTTACTTCGTTCACAATGTTCAGGTGATATTGAAGCGGAAATGTTTTGGAATAATTCCAACATTTATTCTGATTTTTTTTAGGTGTCTGTGGGATTGCTGGGGTGTCAGCCTTTGCTAATTTGATTGTACAAAGTTTTCAGTTCACTACATATGCCAGTGGATTCAACAATGTTGGTGGACTAACAGGATCTCTGACTCCAAGGTAACAATAAACTGAAATTAGCATATAAATTGCCTGCTAAATTCATTTTGGTAATGTTTTACCTTAATAACCTTAATCTTTCAGGTATACGTTTGGGCCTGCACTTTTTGTGGGTTGGATCGGTGGAGCTATCTTGTTCATCGGAGGTGTCTTGATGTGCCTGGCCTGCCGTGGAATGACTCCAGAGAAGAACGAGCGGTAATTTATAACTGTTTGTGACCTTTAAAAGGATTGGTAGGGACAGTAGCCTCTCTGTTCCTGAACAGTAACAGAGATGAGAAAACTGCAAAATACGACAGATTCTATTATCAAAATAATGTACCCACACAGATTATATTTTCAGTCTTTGATGTATTTGATTGTATCCCTCAGGTATGATGGGATGGCCTACAAAGCTGCCTCCCAGAACACGATGTACAGGCCTGACACCAGATCCCGGCCCGTCTACAATGACTCCTACAAAGCTCAGAGTATGGACGGAAGGCAGTCAAACCAGAAATTTGACTACGTCTAGAACCATGGCAGTTTTAATACCTCTCATTTAAAGTCAGCAGCTCTGTGATAAGTTTTTCTACAGTCAGCATTCATGGAAAGAGTGGTTATTATTTTTTTATTTCTCTCTAATTTGGTAGAAGTGTTTCAGGTCTAATTTTATATTACTTTTAAAAATGTAATCACAATTATCACGTTTGTGTTGTATATTTTGAGTGCATGCTTGTGTTAAATAAAAGGTGATTGTCTAACACTAAATTCACTAGCACAACATATAACACTTATATAAACCTGCTCATATTGCATCTTGATCTAAAGGAAGGAGAATGCAAAGGTCAAGTCTGATCTTACAGGTTTCGTGTGCAGATTAGTTGTTAATATAAAAAAATGTAACTAGTAATGAGGTATTAAGACACAATCCAACAACTGCACCACTGTGCTATTATTGCACATTTTTCTGTCTCAAAGACCATACAACACAATATGTGATGTGCTTGCCTGTTCAGATTAAACATGGAGGTGAGAGCAACACAAGCAGAGTAATGGTTGTTGTAAAGTTGTGAAAAGGAGAGGTTTCGTCCTGTGAAAAACTACATACATGCTTACTGCTTCCATAGGAATTAAGAGGGTAAGTAGCAGCCAAATGCTAATCAAATGCACTTGAATAATTGATTATCAGCAAGTATGAGCACCTCTATAAAAGCAGAGATTTTAGCAGTTTGCTGGTCTGGAGCAGTCAGGTGTGTGTTAACACAATGCCCCAATCTTCGAGTGAATATCCCTGCAGATTCACCCCAAGGTTAGATCATACAACGCTGAGATGAGATGTAGCAAAAACCCAGGAGCTACATCTCAGACTCTACAGGCCTCAGTTAGCGTGTTAAATGTTAAAGTTCATGACAGTTCAATTAGAAAAATACTGAACAAATATGGCTTGCTTGGAAGGAGAAAGCTTTTCTCTCTAAAAACAACATGATGGCACAATTTAGGTTTGCAAAGATGCATCTGAATGAATCTCAAGACTTCTGGAGCAATATCCTTTGGACAGACAGGACCAAAGTGGAGATGTTTGGCCATAATGCACAGCAACATGTTTGGAGAAAACCAAACACATCATATCAGCACAAACACCTCATACCAACTGTCAGCACGGTGGTGGAAGGGTGATGATTTGGGCTTGTTTTGCAGCCATAGGAGCTCAACAGCTTGCATTCTCAAAGTATTCTCGAGTCAAATGTGAGGTCATCAGTCTGACATCTAAAGCTTGGCTGAAACTGGGTCATGCAACAGGACAATGATCCGAAGCACAGCAGCAAATTTACAACAGAATGGCTGAAAAAGAAAAGAATCGAGGTGCTGAAATAACCCAGTCAAAATCCAGACCTCAATCTGATTAAAAAGCTGTGTTGGGACCTTAAGAGAGCTGTGCATAAACGAATGCCCATTAGCCTCAATGAACTGAAGCAATGCTGTAAGAAAATGTGGGCCAAAAGTCCTTCACAATTATGTGAGAGACTTATTAAGAAAATTATTACTTCAAGTGATTACTGCTAAATGTGGTTCTACATGCAACTGAATCATGGGGGTGTATTTAGTTTTTAACAGGACTACATGGAGTCTTGTGAAAACTTTCTCTTTCACATGACTATATTTCATTATGTAGCATATATTCTGTGTGAAAACTCTTACTTTATTACCTCATATGCCCACTTATATGAAAGCCTGTTTCCATCTTAGGGCTTTCCTCTCAAGGTCTTAATACAAACATAAACTTGTGTTGTGCAGTTTGAGGAATTTAGACACGCATCAGCTTCTCCTCAGTGTTATTATGAATAGTCAAAGTTTAGCTAATTTAAACTCTGGTTTCTTTGTTGGTGTCATAAGCAAAGCACACAAGCAGTGCAAGCTGCTGGAAATTTCAGGTTTCAGTACACAATGGTAGCATTGTTTAAATTGTATATGAGAGCCCCTTATAGTGAAACGTTTATTTTCTTACAGTCTCATTACAGAGCCTTAGTTAATGTCATACTACTTTTTCATATCAAGATGCTGCTATTGCTAACTAGCTTAGGCAAAGGTAAAAGTAGCATCAGCTTGTACTGGAGGAGAAAAGATAATATGCTTGGCACATTAACCTGACACTTTGAAATGCTCTTTAATAATGATGCAAACATTAAAATACAAATAACAAATGTAACCCTACTATAATGATTCTAGCATATGTATGTATATATGTCTGTATGTACCCTATCTCCTCCTTAATGGGTGGGCCAATCTGAACAAAACTTTGTACGAACATTGTCACACATACAGCGATTATTAACATCTATATATTTTTAATGTAGATTTATTATAAATCTTTTTGAAGAATTTGAAAAAGCGCCACAGGCCTGGCAAAAATTGCCCGTAGGGTGGGTTTTTACTAGGGTCTATAATTCTAGACTAATTGACTAAATGTTGTTATTGGTACAGTTGGCTAGCAAAAGCAAAATCAAACTTGCTCTAACATAAATAAAAGGTATTTTACAGCCTATGATGCTGCAGTGACTTTGTTTTTACATAGGCTAGTAATATTTCTTAGCTTCACCACATCCCTATTAAACATGAATGGAGCGTCTGGGTCTAGAAAATAAAGCCAATGCAAAAGTGTTTTAAAGGGGCAACTCTTCTGGTTGCAAAAAGAAATCAAAATGTATGGATGTCTATGGGAAAAGGACCTTCTGACTCACATGACTCAGGATCAAAATGCTCACTAGTCACTTTTCTGATGAGTTTATGAGCTCACTTGCGAGTCTGAAGTCTGATTGAATACAATATGTTATTCATTTTGTAAATTATGGTCCCCATTAAAATAAAACATGATAATAAAACAAGTATGTTTTAAGGCAAGTCTGCCTTGTAATTAAGAAGTGGCAAGTGTATTGGTGCAAAGTGTTTTTTGGTTTCTCAGTCAGATTCAACCCTCACTTATAAGGGGGTTTATCCCAGATGTTATAGGGCGAGAGGCGGGGTACACCCTGGACAGATCGCCAGAACATTACAGGGCTCCTCACTCACCAAGTGTTTCAAAACACCAAGATGTGGTGGACCAAAATGCTCTGCTACTTTCTTCCAGGTAGGACTTAGCCAATAGGTCATGTCACTGTGGTTACATCCATCTTTAATATACAGTCTATGAGCCATGTATACTGAAGTCGTCACTTTCTAAGACATTGCTTTCATGGTGCAGCCACATTCAGTAAGTTTGCAGTATGAAACTAGCCAGTAGTAAATTAATGTGAAGAGGTCTGAAAAATCTACATATAAGATAGTAATTAATTTAGGGACAGGTAGTGCATATCTACACCTCAAGATTTTCACAAGATTGCATTGCAGTTGACAGTCTTATAATTTGAAAGGTTTAACATGATTAAATCCTCTGCACATTCTAAAATGTGTGACAAAAATGTTCATACTTGAAAGAAATGTAGAGAAAAAATGAAATTATATTTATCAAAGCCACCAGTTTATTTCTGCTTTCATGCAAGTAGTGCTTAGACCATTTGAAACAAACACTCATATTGATTATTGTGTTGTTTATCCTCTTAGCGTTATCAATAGAACATGCAGTGTTCATCAGTTACATGTTATCTCTTGCCCTGCAGCACCTCATGATAAATAAAATTATTCTCACATTGTTTCAGTATAATTAAATAAAGTCTGTGGCTCCCCTCAGATAGATGCTGTGTCTTTAGTGTAATCCTTGTTGATTGGTCAGATGTAACTCGACTGATCTTTGATACCAAGACAATACAGCTGTCTGTTACTGCACTGGATTTTGTCCTTATATTCAGCAAAGAGAGTTTCAGTGATTTGCATGAAATCACATTTCTTGATAATTGAAATTAATGGAAGAAATAAGTAGTAACGTTTAATAACATTTAATCACACTTAAAGTGAGTCATTAATTGTTTTAATTAAGTTTTAAAGGACATTATTGAGACAAACCTTTTTAAGCTCCTTTTCGGCACAAGATTATTTGCAACAGCAAGTAAAATAAAGTACAATTTTTAATAAACCTTCATCAGCTATTATTAAGTAAATGTAACTGTGTTGGGATTGCAGAGTATTGCTCATGCATTACTTATTAACTCCCTGTGAAAAGTAACTTGGTACATTAACAGTATGAAAGTTAACAGTATAAAACCTTACATATGCCCATATATTACACATGATCTCTTCATTTTTGTAGTCTCAATCTCATCTTTTCTGCACAACAAATTCACAGTACTTAGTATCCCCAGACCATAGATGCTGCAGACTGATCTGTCATTTTTGTCCTAACTCTTGTACAAACAGAGGCATATTTTTTTTCTCGATCTGCCAATTATACAGATGATAAAGAAATGAAGTGACACAATTGTTTGATTAATAATTACAATGTGATCACTGATTTTAAGAACAGTAATGTGTTTATTTAGACAAATAATCTGATTACAGTAATGTGTTACTTTTTATTGCTGTACCCCTTACACAGCTTACAATGCATGACAATTTCATTATTTTCCCTGACACCCAGAAACCAGCAAATCTCTAGAGCTGAGGAAATTAGCTGATTAGTTGTTTGACAGAAAATTAGCTTCTTACATGATCTTCTTCCCAGTTTTCTGTAGTCATAAACTCCACATTTGGAAGGTTTTGAAAGTTGGTCACACAATAAAAGATGTATGAATAGGTTCATTTGGGATTTAAAGAATAGTAATGGCTGTTTTACCAATTTTTTCCTGATATTTTATGCACTGACAAACAGTTGTCAGACATATTAGGAAAAAAAAATGTTGGCTGCAGCCTTGAAGTTCACTATGAAAAATATTACCTTTCTGGAGGTTTTCAGACTGAACTAAACTGATGGTCCAAAAACTAAAAATCTAAACCTTTGCAAGGCTGGGGTCACAAGGTAGAGTATGGAGGACTCATCATAATTTATAGCATCCGGCCTGCAGCCCCTTGGTTCATCCTACTCACATTAGCACTGTACTGTGGAGCCAAAACAAATATGGCCTCATACCTGGACCTCTGGCACCACCTACTGGCTAAGAGCTGCATCACTGCTCTTTTAATGAAGCGTTTATTCATGGTTGGTGTATCATCCTGGGTCCAATTGTCTTTCAGCTGCTGTTTTTTTTCCTGATCACTGAGACTCTACCTCCTTGAAAAATAAGCACAATAACAAAACATTTTTGGTGCTTGGTGGTTTTTCTTTCTCCTAATGTTGGAAGCCTAACAATCATCACTATGCGGCAGTATAATCAATACAAAGTTGTTCTGAGGGATCACCTTTATCCTTAAAATGAGGCATTTCTATCCTGAAAGAAGTGGTCTGTTTCAGGATGACAGTGTCCCCATCCATGAGTGGTCACCGAGTGGTTTGATGAGCACTGCCATTAAGAAAACTAAAAGAGGGAACTGCTTTTTACCCCTCAGCCAAAAAGGTTGATGGGGTATTGTCGTCACCCTGCTGGGTGGGTGGCGTGGACACCCAAGTTTGTGAATGCGATATACTCAAGAAGAAAGTCACCTAAAAACCTCAGACGAGTTTGAATCTCGGTGACCTCAACCTCAAAGTCAAGGTCAGAGGTCAAGTTGTTTTGAAAATCTTGTGAATGCGATAACTTGAGAATGAAGCGACATAGGATTTTCAAATTGATACCATAGGTGCATCTACTAGGAGGCTGAGGGGTAGCACTGGCAGCCGCCAGTATTTTGGAAGAATGGTGTTACAATCCATCCATCCATCTATTCATCCATTCATGCATCTATCTAGCTATCTATCTTCTACTGCTTATCCAGGTCTAGATGTGACCAAAGCACACTGAAGCTGTTTTTCAGAACGCGCTGGCCCAACACCTTACTATTTTTGAAAAAAATTTCTACAGTGCCAAAGGTTTTCTCTGTGTTAATTATTTGACAGAAATACTAAACTCAACTTAAAGTCCAAAAACTAGAAATGTGAACCTCTACGTGACCAACATAGTTGATAAAATATAAATTTTAGTAAGAAAAGCTAAACAGTAAAAATGCAAAAACAACGATAAATGCCTTTAGTACGGTTTAGTATATAATATAATCAAATTTAAACTACTGAAAGTGCAGAGATCAGCCACAATATTAAAGCCATCTGTCTAATGTTATACAGTTAAAACTGGTATAACCAGTCGCTGAGTGGACAGGGGACCTCTGAGGCATGCTGTCATGTATGGCATTAGGTTGTTGGAGATGGAGCCTTTGGGTCCTGTGGGCTGCAACATGGGGCCTTAATCAGTTAGGTCATTATTATCAACATCTTGAGCTCTTTAGTGTGTTGCTCAAGTTTTTTTTTCTTTTTTTCTGAGCAGTTTCTGATGGCCGCTGCCATTGGGAGGTCTCCTTAAAACACTGGGCGTACTTTGTTTTCAAAAATGTTCAGTTTTGCCCAGCAGAATATTGCATTGTAACTTCTGCCACTTCCAAAATGTTCTTAAACACAGTACTGAAATAAATTTACTACACTTTAGTTGTTCTACAATGCTTCTTAAAACATCTTCTAGGATCAAGGATTAAATGACCTCCTATACAGTTTGATCTCACTGTATTCACAAAGTGGAAGCTTCAAGATCCAACTCACAAAACAGATCTAAGAAGGGAACTACAGGTTACCTAATACATCCTCAATTCTCTGTTAACACAGTTTGGTATCTCCACACTCTTCCCTACTCACATTGGACAAGGAAGTAAACTTATCTGAGAACAGCACACCTGCAATCAGACTTCTGTTTGACCTGTGAGTTCTGTCAACAACCTGAACTTCTGCGGACATTATTATCAATACAATACCTAAAAATGTGCTGAAGTTACATTTACCTCACCTATGAGACCTCTATATAGCTACAATAGTGTAAAAGTCCAGTTTCTTTATAATCATCTCACGATTCAGAGTATTTGGCTTTTGCCTGGAATTCAAAAATCACATTAGGGTTTCATCCTTACTCACCAGCAGACACTGTGCTGTGAACCCAAATGACTTAACACAGGAGCTAATGGTTTGGCCATGTTTCATTCCCCTCTGTGTTTAAGTGGGAATCTACACTATGTCAGTTGTGTAATATAGTGGAGAACTGAGAGCACATTCAGCATTTAATAATTGTTTGAGATCGAGATATGACATAAGTTAAAAGCCTTCAGAGATCAGGTGATAGAGGAAATTAAGAGATTAAAACAGAACAAACAATTTAAGAGATCTGTAGAGGATTTGATTATATTATTGTGTCATGCATACAGTAAAAAAGTAAAATTAAACCACAGCCAGTAGCAACATAAACTGCAGATAATACTAAATACATAACAATAAATAACCTGAGATCTTTCACAAGCTTTGGAACCATGGATATCCCAAATTATTTAACAACCATTTCATCATGTTATCATCAGTGCACCAAAACAATTCTGGATTTTTAAAGAGATTTCATTAAAAGCAGATACTTAACTCAATAAAATACCAAAATTCTAATTTTCTCCCAAAATCTGCCAATGTCAGCTGCAAGTGGAAGGATTCCTGTTTGCAACTGTGCAAATAAACTTCTTGATAAGTTTGCAGTAACACAGGGTTCATTGCTGTAGTTCTGCTTGATTTGAATATTTGTCCGTAATTTTCAAATATATAAAGTAACTTTCTTCTAAAGGAATAAGGTTCCTTCTTTGATTTCTACTTAATTTATAACTTCTATAACCTATAACCTTTTTAAACAGTTTATCTTACCATCATAATCATAGTGGAGAAAAACGTTTACATCAGATTAACAGTTGTTGCTAAAAAATAACTAGTTTACTAGAGTAGCACAGGAGTAGATTTCATTCAAGTACTTCCCTCTGAAAATGTTATGCATCAGACACTTTACTTCCTTAATTTGTGGTAAACTTTGTACCTTTTTTGTGTTAATTTATGAAGGAAATGTCTTTTTTTATATAGAGAAAAACAAAAAAATGACACAAGGTTAATAGTTGAACATATACTTCTTCTCTTTACGGCTGATCCCTTTAAAACCACAGTGGATCCTATGCCTCCATCTCACCTTATCCCTAGCATCCTCCCCTGTCACACCAATCCTCAGCATGCCCTCTTTCACTACATCCATGAATCTTCTCTGTGGTCTTCCTCTTTTTCTCCTCCTTCCATCTTCAACATCCTTTGCCCTATCCAAATCATCTCAGTCTTGCCTCTCTAACTTTGTCTCCAAAGCACTTGACCTGAGCTGTCCCCCTGGCTCATTTCTAATGCTGTCCATCCTGCTCACTCCCAATGAAAGTTTTAACATCTTCAACTCCTCCACCTCCACCTCCACCTCCACCTCCAGCTATGCCGCCTGTCTTTGTTAGTGCCACCGTCCACAAACCATGCATCCTTGCTGCCATCTTGTAAACTTTCCCTGAGCCTTGTGGGGCATGATTGGTAGACACACTGCCGTCCAGTAGGTGGCGACATGAGCCTTTAACGTTGGTCTGAGTTTGTCCAATGAAAACACAGAGGACGAAGAAGAAGCGATACTACTGCTAGAAGCTGCCTTATGATGCGTTCCAGATACCTGGGAACTCGGAGTTATTGCTTTCCAGAAAAAGCGAGGAAAAACAGGATTTGTTTTGGTTCGTTAGCAAGGTAGAGCCATTCAGGTATCACCAGCAATACAGCATAATACTTGTTTTTTGTGCTTAAAAACACCGCTGCAGCACATTCATGGATAGAGCCTGGTCAGTGCTTTGTGAATGGCTTGTTTAGCGAGTCACAAATACACAACAGTGGCAGTGCAGATTAAAAATTGTACAGTTTTACTACTGTTTGCGTTCACCGCCACCATCTTGGATTGCTAACCCGGGGTATGTTGTTCTGCTCCGACTTTCCGAGTTGAGGGGGTGTTCCACG
>VUQS01046667.1:15750-46910 GCA_015108495.1 Heterochromis multidens
GCATAAATAGGAGGATAAAAAAAAAAAAAAGAAAAAAAAAAAAAAAAAAAAAATAGATATATATATATATATATATATATATATATATATATATATATATATACACATTGAAAAAAAAAAATAGGGTCACAGGGCGAGAGGTGGGGTACACCCCTGACAGGTCGTCAGTCTATCGCAGGGCTAATAACATAATGACTAGTTGAATATTATTGAATATATCATGCCCAACTCTAGTTACTGGTTTGTCAAAGACATTACTAGAAATTTCATGAACCATGCATTGTATTCCCTTTTCAATATAACTTTCACTATAACTATGCAAAATACACACTAAATGGACAAAAGTTTTGGGCCACAGGTGTATAAAATCAAGCACAAAGCCATGCAGTTTATCTTTACAAATACTGGTGAAAGAAATGTGGTACTATAATAGGATGACACCGTTATAAGTCAGTTTGTGAAATTTCTTCCCTCCTAGATATTCCACGATCAACTGCAAGCAGTATTACTGCAAAGTGGAAACATTTAGGAACCACAGCAACTGAGCCACATAAAGTTACAGAGTGGGGTCACCGAGTGCTGAGGTGCATAGCGCGTAAAAGTCGCCAGTGCTCTGCTGACTCAATAACTGCAGCGTTTCTCCTCTGGCATTAACATCAGCACAGAAACTGTACACTGGGAGCTTCATGACCGAGCAGCTCCTGTAGGTGTAACATGCAGGTGGCCCAGTACTTTTGTCCATATAGTGTGACTGCATACACAGAAAGAATATCAGCTGATTTATAGGCACAAAAATCCAACATTACCACATAGGCTTTGTATCCAAAAGTCCTTCATCACCTGCTCTCACTCACCATACTGGAAACAAATGCATCAGAGATGACACTGCCTACTGCGAGTCAAGCCCATTAGTCTTAACTACAACTTCTAACATAAATCTACTCTCATCAGGAGACACAAGGCATTTCCCCTGAAATGGATGTGTAAGTGCAGCTCAGTTGCTTTTTCCCCCATTACTTTTCCAAGACTGAAATGCAATTTCTAAAGAGACAGTCTGGCCTTTACTTCTAAACCGGTGCAACACTCTTTCCAACACTCACCTCCTTCAGCATCCTTTAAGCACAGATGACCTTTATTCCCAAGCTCAAGATGAGAAATGGTGCCTCTTGCCCTGAGATCTCAGCTCATTAAAACATGTTGCTAATGTTGCCATGTGGGGAGCCATCAGAGAGAGGCTTAAAAGCACTTTGTGCCATCCAAACACAAAGGTTTTGGACTGCTTTGTCAGAAAGCCAAAACTAGATATACGAGTATAAGCTGTAAAACAACACAAATACCTCCAGCACCTACTTAAGAAACCAGCCGCTTATGCGCTTAACATTTTACCACAGGAAACAAAAATAGAACATCTGAACAGCAGCTCGGCAGGTGTGCTGTGCTTTAAGTTGGAGGTACATGCTTGAATGACAATGTTTCATGCCTTTATCGGAGCACTCTGAATAAAGAGATATCAACTTTAAAACACCACTAACCTTCTAAACAAACACATGCCATCTGCTGGTCTCCACTCAACAAAGAAGAAAAAGTCTGCAACAGCTATTTTAAGCTTTATCTTATGCAGTGTTAATCAAGATGAATGAAACGTTTAGGCAAACACAGGCTGTAAGCCGTCCTGGCAGAGGGGCTGGAGCCTCCACAGCATGGAGAATGGGATATGGTTAGGCAGCTGGCTTAAAGCATTGCCTAGGATTAGCGCCTTTCTTAGAATTCATCTCATTACTGCAGTTACATCTCATAAAAGGGTGGGAGATGAAAAAATATTACTCAGTTCCTAATACTGCAGCTAAAGTGGAGCCCCGTGTTAAATATGTTTCTGCATCTCTCTTTAGGTCTAGATACCAGACATACAGAAGGAGGAAGCATAAAAACTGACTGACCAAAGCAAGAACATGAATGAGCTGAGTTACTGTTAATTTTCTCAGCTTTTAATGACTCTCTGAGCTGGAAAATAAACACGAAAAAGGAGAGTGTATAGAATATGTGACTCACAGAAATTGCTGACTGTATCACTAACCAACTACTGTGGAATTACCTCTGACACCACGTTAAAAATGTATGCTTCAAGGCCTTCTGTGTCTTGTTGGCTTAATGAAGACAAGACATAATATAGTTTCCTTAGAACTGGCGTTAACACTCTGTGGGGTTTTCAGCTGGATATCAATTAGAGGCTCATTAGGTGTTTCGAGATGGCAGTCTCTCAGGCTTCCTGTCGCCCACTGTGAAAGTAGCTGACCCTAACCTTGAGGGAAGGCTGGTTCTCTGTGTGTCCTTTCAGCCCTGGGAGAAGTGCTATCAAGCGACTGTGCAAGCCATGCTTCCTTTAAATCTTGCCAACCAGAAATCACATTGTTTAAAATTAGCAACATGTGGCCGTGAGATCTAAACAGGAAAAGCAACAATTTCACAGATCCAAACAACATAAATCAACTAGTTTGGATTTTGTATATTCTACAGACATCTAATAACTGATGATATTGCCCAATATTGGTGTGATATCAGGATTAGCATATCCACTCAACCACTTTGTTAGGTATACCTGTTCAACTGGTCAGCAACGGAAACATCCTGTCAATTGAAATGATACCAACTCAATGCAAAAACAGCCGTGTAGACATGGTCAAGATGACCTACTGAAGTGTAAAGCAAGCATCAGAATGCGAAAGAAAGGTGATTTGACCGACTTTGAACGTAGCATGGCTTTTGGTGCCAGACAGGCTGATCTGAATATTTCAGAAACCGCTGATCAACTGGGATTTTCCCCACACAACCATCAGTGGTTTACAGAGAATGGTTTGAAACACAGAAAATATCCAGTGAGTGGCAGATCTCTGGGTCAAAATGCTTTGTTGATGGCAGATGTCAGAGGAGAATTGCCAGACAGCTTCAAACTGAAAGCAACAGTAACTCAAATAACCAGGATAACCTGCCATGTCACAAAGCTCAAATGATCTCAAATTGGTTATATATTCATGTAAATAACCAAAATAAGTCACTGATGTCTGCACTTTACTTGCTGCCATAACAAGAAGACAATGCTTGTATATATTCCTGTTGTTTGTATATAGCTCTTTTTACTGCCATTTTTTAAATATTTTTTTATTGTTACTATTTTTGTGTCTTTTTTAAAAACTACTTTTATCCCTGTCGTTGGCTGATAGAGTCACCAAACGAAATTTCCTTGTATCTTTCTACAATGATAAATAAAGTAACTTAAATCTTAAATCTTGACCATGACAATGAGTTCACTGTACTGAAACGGTCTCCAAAGTCACCAGACCTCAATCCAATAGAGCACCTTTGGGATGTGGTGGAACAGGAGATTCACATCGCTGTGTAGCTGACAAATTTGCAGTAACTGTGTGACTCTATCATTTCAATATGGGCCAAAATCTGAGGAATGTTTCCAGCACCTTGTTGAATCTGTGCCACAAAGAATTAGAGCAGCTTGAAGGCAAAAGAGGGTCAAACCTAGTACCAGCAAGGTGTAACTAATGAACTGGCCAGTGAGTTTGAGCCCATTATCATCAGCCCCAAAATTCTAACAATAACATTTAATAATAAACAAGAATAATACAGTAGCAATCATGCCACACTAGCTGATTTTAATGATCTTTAATCTTATATTACACAGTCAAAATTATGAGTTGCAAGTAAAAATAAAGATTTTAAATATTTTTATAAAAAAAAGTTGTTCGTCGTACATGAAGTCAGGCCATTGTCTCCTGTTACTCCTTTTCACATGTAGCATCAGGCACATTCTCACAAGTACAAATACTTTTAGTGAAGGCGAGGAGTGCTGCATGTACAGATTATGCAGGAGGCAGGAAATGATGCAGAACTTAGCCATGCTCTTCTCAAGTGGGCACAAGTGAACATTATAAACATTTTATACAAGGGAACTCCCAGGTCATAGACCATTAAATGTTCAGTCTTACCGAGTCTGACATTTGAGTTCTCACATACAGCTCTGCTCGATAATATCAAGAAAAGTTAAGGGGTGCAATGCAGAGTAATTGTTGAAAAAAAAAATGCATTTAGCTTTGTGTGTGCTGTGTATTTGCATGTTCACTCATCTAGGCACATGCAGCTTCTCTTTATCCATGTGTAGTTTGGGGCAGAGGTGATGTGGAGTATTTTTAGACACACTCAGAGGGGACTGTGTGTCCTGACTGCTAACACAATGAGCCCTCATGCCTGAACAAGGACATATTTTGGTGACTGGAGGCTAAAGCAGTAGACCACTCCCCTACCTTGAAAACAAGCCACTGTTGATTAAAATTAGCCCCACTGCTCTGTCAACAAGGGCATTTATATTTTAAAAAATAAATAAATAAATGGCTAATTTGGAATACTTAGCTTTTTCACACAAGTATAGATTCTTATAAATACAGAGGTAGACTAGGTTGCATTATACTTACATTACTCTAAGTTCTAACAAGAGTACAGAATGGTAGAAGCATTCCCCAGCAGAGCCAGAGTGGAGACTTTTCATCGCAAAGGACAAGCCCATGCAGCTGCAGGGATTGTGGTCAGTAAACTAACATTTGCTTGAACTGAGAAAAATCTTTTTGATCTGCAGGCGCTTTCCTTTCTGAAATTCATGTACACAAAGTGTGCGTGGCTTAACCATGTTGGTCTGAGTAAAATACAATAGTTTAGCTTAAAGGAGTCTTAAAAATAGATTGCACGCTATGCCACGTAGCATTACAGGGCTCCACACTGACAGTAAGCAGAGAAAGGGCCACTTCACTTAGCTCTGAGTCCCTCAATCAACATTTGCTGCTTGCAGGCACTGCATTCAGTATGCTCAGTCAGGCACCCCTGTGTACAAAATTCATTCTTTTGAAAACTTATACTGTACTTTAACATTTATTTATTTAGTTATTGCAAAAAAAAATAAAATCTGTACAAGTTCAAACTACTACCTTGAAATGCTTTTGTGGGGTTTTACTTTCCAGTGCCAACCTTCCTGTGTTCCTATGAACTCAACTAAAGCTCAAACAGATACATTTTTAATGTACTTTAAATTAACACACCATGACAAGAAGCTCAACAACGTTTCGTTTACACATGCCTATTTCATTTACTGGAATCTAAACTTACTCACTTATTTTACCATCAAGTGCCACATATTTCAGGTGATGACACATTTGATTCCCAATTTATAGCCTAAAACAGTGAGAGCACAGGATCATGGTTAACTTTGTTCACAATGATTTATCCCACCATAATCTGTAGTTAGTGCTTATGTTGTCAAGAAAAGAAATACACAGATAATAATGGATACTAAAAGTTACTATTGGATTAGAAACTCATAGGCAACGGGAGGCTGGAATGTCTGCAAGCGATCAGCAGTCAAGCTGGACACACACTGGAAGCAATTTGCTTATTGCACATCGCTCTGAAGCTCATGGCTGGTCGCTTGCGGACATTCCAGACTTCGGTTGTCTAGGTAACCCTCTAATGTATTTACTACCAGGTCATATATCAATCACAGGTATTCTTCACTTTCATTGGTAGTTGCTTCAATCACTTGCCAGGAAATTTTTTAAAAAGTTTCTCGGGCCCTGCCTGCTTCGCGCCACAGCAGTTATTTTGCCCGTAGTCGCGGAATGTCATTTACTTTCTATGGTTTCCGGTAACCACATTGCTGTGAATCACTTCCAGTTTGTAGGCGGCTTCAGCTTCAGCTTCAGAGCGATGCACGGCGAGAGACTTGCTTCCATTGCAGCTTTAGTTTTGTCATTTCTTCCCTGTGGTATCGAAAATGATATCAAGTATTTTCCTGGGTATCAGTAACAAGTTTGAAACTCTAGTATCGCGACAGCCCTAATTAGTGCACACAAGTTGATGGATATCAGCTGAACAGGTAAAACTGCATTAATTTGTAACATTTGCCTTGTTCTTTATTCTTTTTTAAACTTCTTTACATTTTTTCAGGAAGTATTAAATCTATGTAAAACAGATAATGGCTACAGTAGGATAGGAGGTGGGGAGGATCAATTTAGACCAGATCAGCCCCGGGGTTTGTAATACACTAGCGAAAACATCCTATTTAGGCACTCTTTGGTGCAGCATACAGGATAAATATAAGTCGTTTATCATTACAGACTTGTTTTGAAGTTGCAATCTGCAATTGTTCTAATCACTTTTGATTATATATTAGTCAATAATAATCAATAACTCTCCATTTATAAAATGACAAAATTGAAGAAAAAAAAAAAAAATGAAGGGCACACAGTTCTCCACCGAGACCAATGTACAAAGAACTTCATAAACATCTTTTTTCCCCCCCAGGCTACATCGCTCTACCAGGTTTCATAAAAAATGTCAAGGCAACTTTTGCTTAATCTGACAGGAAAAATAGACAAATCCCACTGAATTTACACCTCATGTCATTCAGTTTCTCAATCTGATCGTTTTAGTACAGAAAAAGAAACTCAGTAGCTGGAATAAAAACCTGGAGACTCTTTCACTGGAAAAAATGACAAGGATTCGGTGACACAAACTGGGCAAACCAGAAAATTGAGAAGAATACTACTCACTACCCTACTCATTACTGATAAGAAGCTAATGTCAACTCACAGGAATGTATAAATACTCAAAATATCTGATAAACCAACTTATTCAACACGCCAGAGGTCAGAGTTCAGTAACTTAATCTCATTCTTGAAAGATTTAAGGTCACATGAAATGCATTGAGAATAAAAGTCTATTATTGTCCTTTTAACAGGGGTTGACAAAACCATCTACATGCTTCTAAAGGTAGAGCAGTACAGATTAGGGTTAAACTGCAGTATGATGTTGTCAGAAGTCAAATCAAAGTCCAAAAAGTTCTGGGATTCAACTCGTAAAAATTTGGCTGATCTTTCTTTTGAGGTCATCTCCTTGTGCACTGTACTACCTCCAGCGCTCCAATTTGTCTAACCTGCAAGCCCCGTACTTACGACTTCCTCTTGCGCCCGTGTTCTCATCTGCTAAGAGCTCCCTCAATATTTAAGTCTGATGTTTTAACACAGAGGTTGAATATTTACTTTCTGGGCAAGTTTGCGGTCCATGTTGTGCAAATGTGCATATGCATGTGGCAAGAACGGGACTTTCATGGAACGACCCAAATCGAACAGTAATGCTGGAAGATGTGCAGAGGTGCACAGGAAGTTGATCTTGAAGGGGAGACCAGCCACATGTAAATCAGGTATAGTTCTTGCTTTTTGATGTCTGACAAGCACCAATATGAAAATTATTTTTCAGAGTATAAGGGTAAAAAAAAGATGCTTCGGGTAGTTGTCAAGCAGAGCAGCTCCACCGTGTTCGATACTCGACACATGTAGCAGAGTAGGAACACAGCTGAGCAGACAGTGGTGCAATGTCATCACGCCAAGAAACAATGGCATTTTCCATTTTCAGTACAACTGTAACCCACTGTTTGTGCATACGTATGAAAAAAAAAAAACTATCCATATATAACAACTAAAAGTTTTTGCTCTCTAAAAATGGTATATCTGCTTCAAAAACTGAGATGGGTCTGCACCCTCATGGTAGGGTTCTGGTTGGATCCAGCCACTGGAATTCTTTTCCTTACTGTTATTTTATTCATTGTACTTCCTTAATACAAAGGGTATCATTGACAATTCTGTCCCCAGACTCACAACAATGCTACTTTTCATAAAAATCCTTTTCTCTATACTCCTACTCTCATCGTCACACCCTGTTTTAGCACACAAAGCCAATGAAGGCAGCTGTATTAACAACAAGGAGTCCACTATGTTCTACAGACACAAAAATGCCTGGCAAATTATAATGAACTTAACCCATTAATGGCTCTTCTCATCACAAAGCTGAGGCACATCTCCCCACACAGAGTAACACTGGAGCTATTTAGATTTGACAGAGCACTAGTGTTTCTTTGACAACTTCACGCCAGCCCACATATCACAACACAAAGCCTTGGCAGCCACATTGTCGATGTACAAACATTAAGTAGGTGACATGGCACTAACCCCTATTTGTCTTGTTTTGAACCTCCCGATAGATGGCAAAGCCCCCAGTAATCATCTAACAGTTACACAAGCTGTTGTCAGTGACAAACTCAAGGTAGAGGAGTTGCAACGCTTGGATGATGATGTGTTTGGCGTGTGCGCACAGAAGGTGACAGAGTGAAGACACTAAAACTAAACATCTTTGGAGTGTGGGGCTAGAGGTCACGGGTTGCTCCTGACAACATTTTAAAGTCAAAGCTGTTGGCATTATGTTGTAGCTGTTGTTCCAGCTATGAGACATGGCTTTCAAGCCTGATAAATACTCTGTCATTCATCTGCCATCAGCAGCTGGGGCTGACTCAAGCAGCTGCTTAATAGGCTAACGGGGATCTTTGGCTCCCAGGAGGAAGTTTGAGTGGCAGACTGATTGGATACAGCCACACATCCAATCTTTGTTATCTAAAAGCCTAACCATCTTGGCAGAATCAGGTAACGTCATGTAATCCAAGAGGTAGCAGACATAAAAGAATGCATGTAACCCTTTAGCTTGCCCAGAGAGAAGTGATTAACTTGATTTCATTAAGGCTGCAATGCAGCAATAAGCTCAAAGACTCCAGTCACAGCAGTAACTGCCAGTATGATATATATCTGTGCAAACTACAGGGAGAGCAGTAGAAATGACTTCCCACACATCCCAGCACAGGCTTCTGGTCTTAGGCCATATTCACACTAATACATCACTCTGAACAGGTTGTTACAAGTCAGCATCTTTCAGACTTTAAAGGCCATTTACAGACACTTCTCTACATTCACACTGAGCTGCCAAAACACCAAAACAACACTGAAATTCTTCTGTAGGGAATTTACTGGCACCCATGAGGCTTTCCACTACGTCCAAATTGTTTTAATTTACCGTTTACGCTGCAAACACAGTGTGCCAACAACAATTCTCATTATGATGATGATTGTGATTATTAAAAGTAGTTAGCTCTGATGTTTGGCTTCCATCGGTAGATGCTTTGCCCACAGCAGACTGTGACCCTGACATAGGATTATTTGTGCATTTATTTATTTGATTTTTTTAAAATAAGTCAACAATGAAATAAGATGTAGGCTTTGATAGGGAAACAAAGAAAATAGCAGAAGAGAGTATGAATATCTGACTCCACAAACATCCGTTTATCACCATTATCTGTACTTATTTAAGATAGCGTGACAGATATTGTCATACACGTTCTCTTCTGGGATGTGCAAAGTCACCACATTGCTATAAGGATATGGTAAGCATCAACTCATGTAACTAAACAAATTCTCCTTTTAGATGTACAAAATACAACATGAAAAGCAGGCAAGCTGAAATATTAAGTAGAAGAACAAAAAACAAACCTCAAGTTATAATATATTGATGCATTGCCCCCATTTATTGTTCTGAAATCATAACTGATAGCCTCCACTGCAGAAGAGAAAAAAGTAAAGCACTTCGATCCCGTAATGTATTTTTGGTTTGGGCGGGCTGGAAGAGAAACAAGCAAAAACATGTACAAGAAATACAAAACAGTCTCACAAGCACCTTTCTTTGTATCTATTATGTTTTGACTGGTATGAAATCGTAGACCCTTTTTAATACAAAATACAGTTCCCAAAATACTGCCATGCTGCTGTTGTGGTTTTGCTGAAATCATTCTTATGCAGTACAAAGCCACAGAAATCAACTGTATACTGTTTGTGGTTATTTGTGACAAATAAGAGTTCAAAAGAACCTGAAGTGCTTGATTTTGAACTGCAGCAACAGAGGGTGGATTCCTTATACAAAATTTTTGAAATGTTCTATTCAAAGCCAATATATGAATATGCTTGTACATTTCACTGTTAAATTGCAGTAAAGTAGCAGCATTCATCCGCTATTTTACAGGGTGCTTATTGCTATAGTATACAACAAAAGTATCTTACTGCTGTATACAACACTTTACTTTTATGGTACTTAAAGGCGTTTGGTTGCAATTATACTATTATTTTAGTGTTGTAAAATATAACTACATGTCTTTGTCCATGTACTTTTAATTCTGTTTCTCGTCTTTCTTGACATGATATCCAATTTGTCACAACTCCCCTGCTCTTTGCACTGTGTGCTTATGGGAATGCTGTTGTGATCAATATTTTAGCAACGACACTGAAGATGAACACAGAGCTGATTAATCACTACGGTGCCGCATTGCCTAGCTAAACCTTCACACTGTTTTCAGACACAAGAACACCGAAAACACATCACATATGCAACCAGTCGAGATAGTAAATAACTGAAGTAACTGTCACAACATTTTCCCAACAAAGCACTTTGCTCTCAGACTGCAGGTTGGCTTACGGTTCCTAGAGTTCCAAACAAAGCCATCAGCTATCAGGCTCCTCTCCTGTGGAACCAGCTCCCAGTTTGGATTCAGGAGACTAGGGAATGTTTTCAGAAAATTCTGAAAATGCAACAGTACATGTTTTGCTTTAGTACCACAGCCACGGTCGGCAATGTATTTACTGAGGCTGCAATTCTTCCAGAGCTGACAGGGGCAGCATATGCATACAATTGTTGTGGGCATCCTTCATTTTCTTACATGCTGAAAGAGATGAAGGATGCCCACAAGCGCAGGAAAAATGAGATTTGGAAGATGGCAACTAGTGCAGCTGCCACGATAGCTCTGCCCCGGCTCACTGATAAGAAAGAAAGAGTCAGGTATGGAAATACTTTGCGACTTTGGCAGGTGACTAAGGGGTGATAACTGATTCAGAAAAAGCAATATGCAAACCATACTGTTAGACCAAGGCAGGAAACACTTCCAATTTAGCTAAACACCTTAAAGACTGATGAGTTGAGTATATAACGTTACCATTTTCAGGTTTGTACAGTTGCTGCCATTTTTGTTTAAATGTTTTTGGAAAATGAAAGGATCATTTTGTTCTTGTTTTACCATGGTATCAAAATGGGTATCAAGAATCATATAATTCTTCTGGTACTGGTACCAACTACTGAATTTCTGGTATTGTGACATCCCTAGGGGAGACAGAATCACTCTCTACTTTTAAGATTAGACTTCAAACTTTTCTTTTTGAAACTTATAGTTAAAACCATCCCTTGGTTCCCTTGTGATGTGGTTATAGGTAGGCAGATGGCTACCTCTCTTCCTATTAAGGGCGAGTTCTTTCTTCCCACCATCACCAAGTGCAGCTCGTAGGTGATCGTCTGATCGTTGGGGTTCTCTCTTTCCTTACAATATAAAGTGCCTTGAGAAAACTATTATTGTGATTTGGTGAGATATAAATAACATTTAATTGAACACTTCTAAATTAATAATTTGAACATTTACAATCTCTTTCTTTGTGCTCACCAAAAAAAAAAAAAAACTGTATTATAATAGTAAGAATTTACAGTACTTTGCTGATATATTCCTCCTCAAAGGTGTCTGTATTTACCATATCCTGCATTTTTATAGCAATTTGTTACAGTGTAGGTGAGAAACAGAGTCAAATTATGCTCATAAGAACTCAATTAATGTCACTGACTCCCAGCAAAAGAACAGACAAAAGGATTGCAACAGCTAAGCGCAGCACTATTTTTCCTGACGGAAAAGCAGAGACACCAAGATGAAACAGCCTGGCTTACCTCACAGACTGGCCACTAACAAGAAAGAACAAAGTGCTAAGGAGACGCCTTTTCTGCATCATTATTACATAATCAAAGGGCCACACCGAAATGAGGGACATGCCCGAGGAGAATCCGTCTTTCATTCATGCACCATCGTTTCTTCCAAATGAGCTAATTTCAGAGTGTTTTACCAACTATCTGGAATATCTTTATCTACAGAGACACTGAGGCTGTTTTTTGCTGGTATAAAGTCAAGTCAGCTTTATTTATATTACTCATGATCATAAATTACCCTTGAGGGGCTTAAATGTGATCCAACACCCTGAATTTGAATAAAGAACAAAAGGGAAGAAACCTCATTAGGAAAAAAAAAGAAGAAGATTGAACAGACAGTTACAGATTAGGCCAAAGAATATACATTATGAACAGTAATGTGTATAATGCTCTCACTGTGGTTTGCCTTGCCTTGCATTTCTAATATGATTGCCTTATCCACTCTTGGGGCATAAACTGAGTTACTGGCCAAGAAGGAAATAAATTATAACCAAAATATCAATTTTAATTCCCTTCACACTACATTTTTCCCAAACTGATGATCATGCGATTTATCCTACAGTACACAAACAAATGCCAGTGTACCCAAAACTAAAAAGCCAAGCATTTTTTCCAGCAGGCTTTCCTGGTTTCCTTGACTGCTTTTCCTGATTACAGCAGCATAAAGGGTGCCATTTTTCCTCAGAGCTCAGGGAAATGAATCAAAACATCCCAGAGAACGATACCTTTACTCCCCATACAGGAAACAATCTCACATTTTCAGAGCTGATAAGACTCAGAGAGCAACACCCAGTGCTGTCTAGCTTGCTTGTGGATGCACATCAAAAGAGCTGTTTTACCTCATTAAACAACAGACCTTTTCATATCTGAAAGCACAGTCGAACATTCTCGGGCGGTTAGAAGCCTCTTAATTAACTCCAGCTTCTTTCAAAGTCAGGAGTTAGTCAGACGTCTATACATTACTAAATCGTAAAATAAAGAAAACATATACTTGTTTCCATTTTTTTTTTTTTTGTGCTTTGCAATGTTAATCTGTAATGTTTTCTACATTCAGTGTAATATTTCATGAAGAAGCACTGTTTGGCCTTGTACCCACTTTGGTTCAATCCAAATCGTCTGCTCCTGATTTAAACAGTGATTTTCTACATTTCCAAGACTGACTTTCAGTGACCCACAGAATAAGAATGTGCTCAAGCGTTTCAGCTATGGGATTAGGTGAAAAGATCAATAATCATACTTCTACTAGAAAGAGGCTTTCTGGTTAAGAAGTCAATTTCACCTCCTCTGTGAAAATGTCCCATCGCTGAATTGCATTAAAATGTAACTAGACTACAGTCAATAGAAAAAAAAGGGGGGGTTCTAGAGCTCTGGAGCTCTCCTCCAAATTAAACTACATAATGTATTATTTGTCCAAGTTCTACAACACACAGTCATAACAGATAACAGATATGACAGCCCAGTGAGAAGGACAACATCCTTTAACAAAAAAAATCATAATGATGTATCCAAAGTAATGATTAAGGTTTAGTTGAGTTTAAAATTAACTGTCATATGTAACCAAAGACTGTATATAAAAGATGGCTGCAACCAAAATGACATCATCTATTGGTTTGTGAACTACTGTTTTAAAGCCTTAAGTTTGGCTTTTTTTTTTTCCTTGTTTTTTTAGAGCCAGAAGTGATTTTATAGGTTTATTGCAAAAAAAACATACCACAACTCACATAAAACAATACTATTGGTCCACAGATTAGATAAAGATGAGACATGGCACTCAAAGAATCACAAACAGAAATTTTATGGGAGAAATCTGAAAGAGAAGTGGCGTTTGTCCCGCCACAACCACCAAAAAAGCCAATCAAAAGCCTAAATGTGAAACATATTAACCAATCGTGTTGTTGCGCTGACTGACTGAGCCACCAAAGAAGCTGTAATGTTGTGAAACTGTGTGCATGTGTAGTAGAAGTATAAACTGCAGGTAAAATAGAAACGTTTTAAACCTCATCAAGGGGCAAAGTCACCAAACTTTTGAAGCAGTTTTTATTGGATTTCACACTATACGTGCATTTTTTTTTATGTGCCAGAGACCACTGAAATTCATTTAGACAAGGGCCTCAAAACAGTCAGATTCATTCATTTCCAAATGGATGCCAAATTTACCACACATTAATTCATAATAGCTGTCACACAATTGCATTATCCAAAAGACACCAATACCACAAATACTGTACATTTGACAGCCCACCTATCAAGCAAAGGAGCTAACCCTTAACCATACATAACTTTAAGCCTTAATATAAGAAACTCATCACATGTAGATATAAAGGGCACAATGTATATATATTAATATACAGTGATGAAAATATGAGTACAACATTTAAATCTTAAAATCACATGTATCATTCCACCTTTTTGTTTTAGCCTGGATGGATAGTCACTGCTTTATAAATACCTGGACGTAAGCCATCTACCCAACAGATACCCAGTGGAAGAAGATAAACATCCCAATCAGCAACATAGGCGTTGATGTGTTTAGTGTTTTAATATGTACATTTCTATTAAGAATTATTCACTGAGATGCAAACTGAGATTTTATCTTCCATGTAAATTCAATTTCTAGCATGGCTGATTGATTAATGATACACTAAATGTGAAAATTATTAACTCTTTACAATAAATTACTTTCACTGTGCTAACATAGTGAGTTTAGAGTGGAGTCTCTTAGGGTTAGCTTTGATTAAACGATGTAACACATGTTTTATTTCTACTTCTTTAGTTCAGTGAAAGACTTTAGGGCTGTTTTGTGTCAGCTTAAGCTGCGGAGAAATCGTTTTGCTGCAGCAGAGTCTTTTTGTTTTGACCTTTGGCCGGTCGGTGAGGAAGAACGGAGGCACCGTGCTGGCTCGGACTGTGGAAAACGAGGCTTTGCCACTGCCCCCCCTCCGAGCAGGGCGAGATAAGCACAGAAAGACAAAAAAAGTTTAGGGCTGGTGAGCTAAAAAAAGAAAAAACATCATGATCTCATAATGGAAAACCTCCACACTGTGTGTGAACTCACATGTGTGTGTGAAGAGCGGGGTAGCAGGAGAGAAGCAAAACTAGTGCATGTCGCTGATGTGATGAGAGAACGCTTTGAGGATGACTGTCTTTTATCTATAGTGAGTCGAGCTGACAACCAAGAACTTGAATAGCAGAGCACAGCGAGACAGCAGTCATCTGCAGCCTCATATAAAAACCATGAGTGCTGGAACCAAATCTTACTAGTCTGCAGTCTATTTTTCTGATAAATGCTTTATCACAGCACTTTTCTGGTGCTATAAAAGGGACAACTTGCAATTGTAAAACTGTGTGTAAACTATATGCCCTAAAAATGACATTTTCCTCTGTGAAGGCTTTTGCTACTTTACAGATCTTCACCGTGTTAAAATCAGAAGCACAAAACTGTGAAACAACACATCTGAAGTTTTCACATCTCATAGGACTCACCATCTAAAGCAGACTTACTTTCCTCCATATAAAGTGCTGAATGGTGATCATCGGGAAATAAGTGTTTTCCCCTTCCAAACAACAGGCATTACACAGATTAGCTGCCTTTGCTGAAACATACTATTACCACATAAGTCCCTGTAGAGAAGGACCAGATGTCAGATAATAGGCTGTGCTGTGAAGTAGGTGTTGGCCTGAAGCCATAGAACAAGTAAGAACAGCTTCTTCCATATATACCTCGTCACTTTATGGATAGCTTGCTGGCTGGGTGGGAAACCCCCTTATACCTTGATTGGAAGAAAATCCCATGTGTGTAACCTACTCTCGATAGAAGATAAATATATTTGTGTAATTGAGTAGACAATAGGCCTAACCTTAACAAAAAAAAAAAAAAATCAATTCACCCTCTTAAAGAGAGAGAGAGCAAGGTCTGTGGTGCCTCTCTCTGGTCTTTAATTGATAAGCCTATCAACATATTAAAGCAATAAATCGCTTCATGTTAAAGGAAAACGCAACAATGTGCTTCAAAGTTCTGATATGAACGTAAATGAATCACATATGCTGCAGGGGGGGAAAGCTTGTTAGTGAGTACAAAGGAGCAGCTAAGTCTATCTCATTAAACACTACGCTGGGTGTTTATTGGCTTACTTGGATGGCTTGGCTTTGCCTATAAGCAGCTGAGAGATACTGGAATTATAGGTTATAGATCGGCTGCTGCAAGAGCATGACACTTATAAGACATTTTCATAAAAGGTATAATTAAACTTTAAAATGCCAATAGGCGCAGCTCAGAATGTGCAGCACCACAAAAGGATAGATTACCTTTTCTAGACTTGAACCTTTGTTTTCCTGACCAGCTTTGGCATCACAGTCGTTTCTTCTCTGCTGCTGCTGCTGGTGTTGCTGCTGTTGCTCCGGTTCCGTGTTTGCTGCTGCTGCTGCTGCTGCTGCAGCGCTCCGTGCGGCTCCTCAGTCCAAATTACCAGTCTGCGCGTTTCCAGTCGCTCCGAAATAGCTTACAGCGAGTGAGTCCGAAAATAACTGCACCGATCAAAGCGGCTACATTCAGTTCAAACGCAGGGTGCAGTCACAGTAGCGACACCGCTGGGTGCTCCAGGCGCAATCTCGGTCTGCAGCAGGTAGCAGAGCCGGACTGACGGCTACTTCTCGCCCACCCAGTGCGTCAAGCGTCCAGGCCATTCACAACTAAAGTCATGTGTGTATGTGTGGAGCAGTCAGAGACAGTCGTTGCCCAGTGCCACGCAGCGCCGCAACATGGAGCGCTGCCCTGCCATCCACTGCGTCAAGTCATCCAAATTTCTCAAATACACCACATCCGGTGCTGCCTTTCAAAATATAAACCTCAACAGTCTCAGGACTTCGAGTATAGCGCACAAACCGAAGTAAAATTATGCTTGGAAAATCCTCATTTATTGTTTGTGATCATTGCTGTCTTATCTCCGGTATTATACGGCTTTTTTTTTAATTATTTAATTTGATCCAGGCGAACAAACTGAGCACCGGATCAAACATTCAGTTGCGGGCTTGAACTCAGTTCTGCTGAATTATTTATGCTGAAAGGAGGCAGTAATACCTAAATCATTCATATTTATTCAAGAGAAACAAGGTCGATGCCAATCAAACCTCCATTCATTCCCCCAGAAAGCCATGGCATCTGACATTTAAAATGATAGATGGAGGGGATGCTGGCAAGTGTCAGGCATTATCCTGACCCCTTTCTTCCATCAGTGAATGAAATAACAGCTCTATCAGCCAGAGTAACAAAATGGGATAAAATGAACTCTACACAGAGCTTGATTGTGGCATAAAGCTACAAGCTAAATCGATCTAAATCGATTCAATGCTTAAAAATAAAAGTAAACTCTATTTTAGACATTTAATGAAACATTTAAATGTTTGGAAGATTGATTAGCTTATTTTTCTGCTTGTTATTTATTTATTTAGTAGTGTAATTGTAAAGGGTAAGTAGATGTGCAAAATATGTGCCTCCAGACCCTGAATTTGAATTACGACATGGAGAATTTGAATCATATATATTTAATGTTTGATTTATCAACATGAATAATTGCAGTGACATTTTGAATTTGAATCATTTGACTTGAATAACTTTTTGTTTATTTCAGCCCATGATAGTAGAGAAAACACATTTCCAGCACTGGTCTGTTAATGACTTTTAAAACAAGAATTGGGAGCACAAATTTGGATTTATTTAGGATTTTCTTTAATCCACACAGTGCCAAATTTATATATACAGTCTCAAATATATACATACATGCCCACTAATATTTACTTAAATGTCCCTTAACAAGGTGCACCTCAATGGGACACTTTTGGTAGCCACCAACAAGCTTCTGGCATAATCCTGGCTGGATATTTGACCACTCTTCTAGAGCTGCTAGTTGCTAGAGTTCATTTAAATTGGTTGGTTTCCTGGCACTGACTTGGCCTTTAAGCATAGTCCACACATTTTCAATAGGGTTGAGGTTGGGACGGTCATTCCAGCAGCTTAATGTTAGCCTGCTTTATCCATTCAATAACCAGTTTTGATGTGTTTGTCCTGTTGGAACATCTAGTTGTGTCCAAGATTCAACTGTCTAGCTGCTGATTTGAGGTGAAGTTGAAGAATTGGGAGGTAGTCCTCCTTTTTCATTATTCCATTTACTTTGTGGTGGTGAATTTTTAGGCACCAGTTTGTACTTTTTCTGCATCAATTTATGGTGGAAATGGTTTTATTTAAGAAAAGAAAAATTCAAAAAGCAGGCACCAAGTGATGATTTAAAAAAAATAATAATGTAATGCAGTAAGGCATATTTATCACTTTCACATAACACACACACACACACATATCTAATTTATTCTTTTGTCCTGTTGTTGTGAGTTGTCTGATATCAGGCCACATTTCTGTCTTTTTGAGGGGGAAATAACCTGCTTAAATGTGTCACTTGCCATTGTTAATGATGACTTTAACAGCTCAGATGAGTTTCAGTACAATTTCTGCATTTCCTCACATTCAAAACATGTAACACAGTCTATGATGATTTTTAGGAATCACATTCATCTCTGCTATGTCGTAGAGTTTGACTAAAAACAAGAAGATTAGGCAACATTTCTTTAGGATTATTTAGAAAACCAGTAATAACCCTTCTAAAAGAAAACAGGAAGTGGTCTTTTTTAGAGAAAAAAAATGAAGCCTTGTTACTGGACCTCCTAGTCCTTGTTTTGAGGAGTTAGGATACACTGTTCTGCTACTGACTGAGACTGAGAATACTGTGTTCACGTGTGGCAATGATAATCAGGTTTACCACAAAAGATTCTGTGGTAGTATGAGCTCAAAATGTTAGTAAGTGAGTGAAACAAGACCTGCCCATGTTTGAGGCATTGTTGATTTGTTTAATAATTTTACAGTGGATTTTCTAAGCAATTAATCAATTTAGTTCATGTTTTTATTGAAGAAGAAAAGTGTATGTGTAAATATTATGGGGCATGTTCTCGGCATCCTCCCAGAAATCTGGGCTATGCCTAATTAAGCAGTCTTTAAGAGAGAAAGTAATCATTTTCTACCACACTTGACGCTTTACAGAATAACATGACAACATAATTTATCTCAGCTTATAAGCCATGTAACTAAACACATCCATCAGTATGCACACTAACTAACAAACGTGCCAAAATAGACATTTGTACTCTAAAGGTCCCCTCTCTGCAAATGGTAATGAGAAATACCTGAGGGGGTCCCTGGAAACTGGCTTTGGTGTAGGGTTTTTGCCACAGTGTACACACACAGAGTGTGATGGATGAGGTGGTCACAGATAGAGCTCCCCTCACCTCTCGAAACACATATGCTTCTACTGGCACTGAATCAAATCCTGCCAGAGCTTTCTTAATCTCTGTCTTCCCCTGGACTTTCCCGTCAGTCTGAATATAAAGAATGAAAACAGTAGAGGTGAGTGTGGCGCTCACTCCAGTCCACTGCAAGAGGAGGTAAGATTAACTGGGACTAACACAGGATTGCAGAGGGATCAACAGAGTCGTGGGGAGCCAGAGAAGGAAGAGAGTGGTTCAGTGAACCTGCTGGCCCTGGATCTCTTATGCTAATCTACTGGGGCTGTAGCTCTCCTCAAATCTATTAGATGTTATGCCAGTGTGAGAGATCCTTTTATCAGTTGCATGTGGGTTTTGTATCATAAAGGAGCCAAAACGTTTTGAAATTTTAAGCTATGCCTATATGATAGCTCACATAAAAGAAAATAAACTTTATTTCCACTCTGTAAATAAAACAATATACTGGCTATAAGGACAAGTCTGAACTGCAGTTAAAGATATTTTACGCCCAACAACAAAACTTCACATTCAGTGAGGTAAAAATGTGGGTCTAATTGTTTATTTATATTTTCAGAAGTTATGCAAATTCATCAAAATGACTGTAAATGTTTCAGTGGTAGACAAATAGACAATTTTCAACTGTTGTCTCAGATGTTAAATTAAAAAGAATAAAACATTAAAAAAAAACATCATTTGAAGCCATTAGTGTAAAGCAGGAAAAAGCTGGCCAATGACTTAAGAGAATAGGAGAAGTAGCTGGCATACAAATTAAATCATATCACATACAATTCAAACAATATAAGACACAGCGAACTAAAACAAATCCTGAACTGAAATCTATGTGAGAATCCTGCAACAGCAAAGATGGTGGCATAAGTATAGTTTTGATATCAAAAATTATTTCTAAAATCTTATTTTGGATCAAAGTTGTCAGTTTTTTTTTTTAAGCGGTTTGTATCAGACACAACTGCTGGTTTGGTACATGGAGTTTGTATGTTCTGGTGATCATTGAAATCAAGGTTAATTTACTCGCTTCAAAACAACAAACCAAATAATTAAAGAATATTCTCGTTTCTGAAAACGACATGAAATCAAGGACAAAGCCAGAAGGGACACAATCAGACAAAATGGACAAAATGCAAATGAGAGCAAGCGTGCAGCAGCTGGGAACAATGACAGAAATAGCTAAATTATAACCAGTTAAACGAAAACTGGGAAGAGTCATGAAGGTCATTTTCATTTTTAGTTCAGTCCTTGTATCTGACCATTTTCAGAGGAATTTTCTTTTTTTGTTAAGCCACTTAAAACTGACCTATGAATCATTCAAGCATAAAAAGGCATCTAACTCTAGCCATGAACCAGTGTTATGTCTACACCTAAAAAACATATAATTTGCGCCAATTTCTTTAGTTGAATCTACAAAAAATGCCAAAGATAACACAGTTTGACAGGCATAAAATAGTATTTTTACACCAACAAGGTGTTTCCCATAGAGGTATTAGCAGAAAACTTGACATATCTGGGCCTGGTGTGCAGTGTGTCCTTAAAAAATATGTGGAAACCTAACAAGTGGAGGACAAAAGAAGAAGAAAAAATCTCTACAGCAGATGAACAGTTTCTGAAACTCAGTAACTGAAAATTAGTGGCAACGGGTAGTATGAAGTAATGAATCCAAATTTGAAATTTTTGTTTCAAATCATCAACAACACAGAGGAGGTCAGGAGAGAGGTGAGTGTCTGCAGCCATCTGTAAAACATGGTGGAGGCTCTGTCATGGTTTAGGGCTGCATTTGATGGAATTATGAATGCAGAAAAGTATAGTCAGATTTTGATTGATTATGCAGTACCATCTGGAAAGCATTTGATTGGCTGCAGCTTGAATTTGCTTGAAATTGAATTCGATTTTATTAGCTAAGGAGCCATAGGTAGCCAGTAGACTATATGCCTACATTTCATAGCTTTTTTTTTTTCTTTCCAGGGTCTTGGTAGCTTTTTCATCAACAGATTGCCAAGGCTTCTGTGTTGGATCAGTGGTAAGACGCCAAGTTATTAAACAGGATAGTTTATGTGAAAAAAAAAAAAAAATCATAGCATGAAAATAAATTTGAGCAGCTTTACATACCAGCTGTTTTTTCCAATAAATCTAAAACCGCTGAATACTTGGCTTTGCAGCAACTCTTTGAAGTTTTTAAAGCTTTGAGTTGAAGAAAGTCTTGCCAATCAGCAGCCATCTTGGTAATGTCTGCAGGCAGTTATTTTTAAGCCCCTGTCTCAATGACTTAAATTCAGTGGTCATGAGCTGCATGCATGGAGTCAAATCTGATTTTCTTTTTTAAAGAAGAAAAGTTGCTGACTATATCTATAGTCCTATGGTCACCTTTGCTTAGACCAAGGCGTTCTCTTGGTCTAAAATGGCATTACTCTACTTATAACCAGAGAGAAGCGCTAAAAGAATCCTTTATTTTTTTGTGATTTTCATCAGATTTGACTGGTGAGTACACACATGCAAGTTTTATGTCCCATGTACCACTGATATTAAAGTTAATCCAGATTATACATCAAACTAACCGCCCAAATGGGTGCAGCGTTCGTAGTCTAGAAAGACAATTCGTTATAACTGGACACCAGTTAGTGCGCAGCTGCGGGGAAACCGGAGTTGTTTGGGTGAGCATCTCTTGGCTAATTAACCGCAGGAACTCTGGTCTCCATGGAAACCGTATCATTTGGCCAAAAACGCAGTGGTGGATGTTTAGCGACCAACGTGGTCTTCATCCGAGTAAAAGTAGGTCAAAAAAGTCTTATACTGGTAATGTTTTATATTAATGTAGCTATACTTAAGTTGCAAGCGTATTTGGACCATAGTGTATGACAACAAGAAGTGTATCTGGAGAATCACTCTCCCATCAGCTTATTTCCGGTTGTAACTTAATCCGTGAAAAGCTTTGAAATGCAATTGTTACAATTTATATACACAGTTTTATGTATTTGAAGCAGTTGCTTAAAGAAGTATTGCATTTTGAATGTAAGGACCAAATAAAAAATACAAAATAAAATCAAAATCAAAATTTACCTAAAGCCAACTTGATAATAACTATGTCTAAGTAACACTACTGTTTAAGGTAAAATGGTGATACTTTGTTAGTGATGCAGGTCTGCGGCTGTAACATTTCAAAATATACTGTAATTTGTAAATCCCAGTTAATCTGTAAAGTTAATTTTTTAGTGTGATTAAAAAACAATTTTAAAAAATTACTTTGTTTTGGAGCACACATTGAGTATAAAATACTTTCTTAGGCGCACCTGTTCAACTGCTCAGTAACACAAATATCTAGTTAACCAACCACATGGCAGTAGCTCAGTGCATTTAGGCATGTAGACATGGTCAAGATGACCTGGTGAAGTTCAAACTGAGCATCAGCATGAGGATGAAATGTGATTTAAGTGGCTTTGAACGTGGCATTGTTGTTGATACTGGGATTTGCAAACACAACCATATCTAGGGTTTACAGAGAATGGTCCAAAAAACAGAAAATATCCAATGAGCAGCAGTTCTCTGGATGAAAATGCCTTGTCGATGCCAGAGCTGATAGAAAGGCAATAGTAACTCAAAGAACAACTCGTTACAACCAAGGTATGCATAAGAGCATCTCTGAACACACAACATGTTGAACCTTGAAGCAGATGGGCCACAGCAGCAGAAGACAACACCAGGTGCCACTGCTGTTAGCTGAGAACAGGAAACTGAGGCTACAATTCACACAGGCTCACCAAAATTGGACAATAGAAGATTGGCAAAATATTGCCTGCGCTGATGTCTTGATGTCTGCTGTGACATTCAGATGGTAGGGTCCGAATCTGGTGTAAACAACATAAAAGCATGGATCCATCCTGTCTTATATCAACGGTTGAGGCCGGTGGTGGTGGTACAACAGTGTGGAGAATACTTTCTTGGCACACTCTGGGCCCTTTAGTACCAGCTGAGCATTGTTTAAATACTCAGCCTACCTGAATATTGTTGCTGTCCATGATCATCCCTTTATGACCACAGTGTACCCACCTCCTAATGGCTGCTTCCAGCAGGATAACGCACCGTGTCACAAAGCTCAAATATTTCAAACTGGTTTCTTGAACATGACAGTGAGTTCACTGTACTCAATTCTAATAGAGCACCTTTGGGATGTGGTGGAATAGGAGATTCACATCATGGATGTGCAGCTGACAAATCTGCAGCAACTATGTTTCCAGCACCTTGTTGAATTTGTGCCATGAAGAATTAAGGGCTCTAAGGGCTAAAAGGGTATTTTGCTCTCTTAACATAAACCTATTAAGTGCCTTGAGGTGACTGTTGTTGTGATTTGGCGCTATATAAATAAAATTGAATTGAATTGAATTGAATTGAAAACCTGCCATTTGATGTCCAACTTATTTACTTGCACTTAAAATCTAAACACATAACTTATTTCATTGTATGATTTCTGTTCAGTCTTTTTCCAGTCAGGCTAGGGTTAATTAACAGTTCATTTGTGTCAGGTTTAACCACTGGAAGTTTTGTTTGCAACTAGTTTCCATAACACTGTTATGTTGAGAGAGTGAGTTAGGATTCACAGTATCAAACTCTTCAGCACAGGTGTTATATCATGCTACGTTTTTGCTTTCAATGGTAATAACTGACACCTGATTGTATCTTTAAATGTTCACACTAGCTGTTATGTTATTTCATCCCTCTCACTGTGGTCGCCTTTGTGTTTCAGGGAGCAACAGGAAAGTTATCAGTAATGCTACCCGTGTGGAGGAAACGTTTACAAATGGTGATCCTGGTACAAGAAGATGTACATGATACAAAAACTCATACAGACATACTGTATATTCTTCCTTCTCATCCACTGTATTGAATCTGTGTTCTGTCAGAATTGCAATCAAAGGTGGAGTAGGGAGACGAAAGGAAATATTTCTGGCATGCCGAATGTTTTCACACAATTGCACCCAATGTCAGCAGCAAAGAAAGCCTCGAAGGTAAGAAATTTTTCAGAACAGGAACATCCAATCTCCCTCTTAAGTAGCACAGCTTTCCAACACAGTTTCACTCTCCAAAAACCTCTCTGTTTGCCACCTGTAGTTGCCCCCCCGCAGCTCTGGGAAATGTGCTTCATCTGAGCCAGAGAACCCTCGGAACAAAGACTCAGTGTCCCGCCGTCAAGCTTTCTCCAGTGTAACCCAGAGCATGAGTGCAGAGCTGGCAATGACTTCAAAGATGCCCCACCGTGGAAAGCCCCCACTGGCATCCAGATGTAAGTTTTCTAGGATGCATTTTTGTGCTGCAGGTTGTAGCAGGATGCAGCTGACCAGTTTTCTCACTACCTGGTGTTTTATTTATTTATTTTAGCTCTTATAATGTTAGCTGTTATTTGATATCTGCTATGTTTTTATTGCAAGCCAATATGTTTAATTTCTTCTCCTTTTCCAAGGCAATATAGTACACCATGTACCGTATCACACCGAGCACAGGTCTGAGCTTGTGAAAGATGCCATATTAAATGGATCTACCCACAGGGAAGCATGCAAACAAATACAAAGCCAAGGCACCCCAAGGAGCAAGGACAATATGAACCACCTTTTCAACAGAACAAGCTATGGGGAGATCATAGACTCTGAGCTCCCCTCCAGTGCTGAGACTCTGGACAACTTCCAGGGAGACACCACCACTGTCCCACATCGCCCCACATTAGATGTATTGTCCAGTGAAACTGAGGAGGAGGAAGAGGAGGAGGCAGATGGTGGCTTAATAGACTCCTGGCAGGACACACGTAGGGAGAGTGATTCGATCACCTTTTCAAGAACAGCATGTCAGTCAAGCTCAGTCTCCATTGGCCTCTCTTACAGCCCACAGAGACTGCAGTCTTTCAGGTCACAGTTAAGTATGTCAGCAGTCTCAAGTGGATCACCTGTTAGCAGTGATGGATGCAGTGTCACCCCTCTCCTGGAACGAAGAAGGCCACCTCACGTGATGCCGACACCACCTGGGAAAGTCAACAGAGGCTTTTCAGCTTGTACTCAGGGGGCAAAGCAATGTCTTGCCTCCTCACCCAGCTCTGCCTTCTCTCAAAGGCAGCCTCACCCGGGCAACATGGAGGCGGGCGCTTTTCAGAAAAGAACCAGCAACACTGACACACTGCAGTCTTCTAATGATATCCAAGGTCCATCTACCTCTAAAACCTCCAATGTGATGACAGCTGGTGAAACTGAAGAGCTACCACATGATCAGGACTGTCAAGGGACTTCTGCTGCTGAAGTCCCCCGGTCTCCAAAAGACTGTGATGGAGAGATTTCATGCAGATTCAAACAGAGGTGATGTGATTTCAGAAAGATGTTGATTACTTTTACAAACACATTAGGTAATCTACAACAAATTTTAGATCATCTTGCATGACTTTTTACTTGTTAACAGGTCTGTCTTTAGAATAATACACTAATTAGCTGTTACTTTACTGGAGCTTATACAGCATGTCTAATTTCCAGCTCACCCTTTAAGCCAGTTTTTGGCTCATAACACAAGGTTTGAACAGCTGGTTGACCATATAAGGATTTCCCCTCTTTTTGACATCATATACAGCCAAGAGCACCAGTCTTGAGGCACCAGTCCAGGCTCCACCAGTGTAACAGTCTATGTATGAGAGAGAATGGGGTAAAACATAATATGCTCCCATTAAGACATAAAAACCCTCCATTGTGTAATTTGAATTATATCATCTCCTGCTATCTGTAGGATATTAGAGGAGCTATTACAGGAGGAGGAGATGGAGGAGGAGGGCTACCAGTGCCGGATCTGCTACAGCGGTGATGCTTCACCGAACAACCCGCTGCTGTCACCCTGCCTGTGTTCAGGAAGTCTGGTCTTCATTCACTGGGACTGCCTGAAAACATGGATCCAGGCCAAAATCCACTCAGGTCAGTAGACAGCTAAAGGTGAGAAGTTGAATTTTCCATATTATTATATCTCAGCAAGCAAGTTAGATGCCATTACACTGTATATAGTGACCGTTTTATCGTATTATAAAATGCCACTTTAATTCATGCGTGCTTTGGTTTGTCCTTTTATTTATTTATTTACCATCTAGCTTACTAATTTTAAGCCAAAAAGTGTTCATATTAAGGTTATAAATTAAATACAATAAAACAAATTTAAATCACAGTAGTCCACTTACATATTCAGTAAACACACTCTTCACATTGCACAGTGAAAAACTGGTTTGCCTCTAACTGGCACATATACACACTCACTTAGAATGTGAATAGGAGGAAGCACCACCTACTGGTTGAAGGTGAAAAAAAAAACCCCAAAACAGTTTGCTGTGGACTAGACACCCCTGTTTGATTTTCCATCAAAATTATGTTTATGTACAAGAATTCTTTCATATTATCCTATTACCCATATTATCAAAATGAAATAATATTCTCTATTGAGAGAGGAATAACAATATCAAAACAGCAATGCAGCCCTGGCCAGACCTCCTACTCTGGAGCCCATTTGTCATCCTACAAGAAGACACATGCTCCTGACTGGACCTCTGAATCTATGTTTCTATGGTTCAGACCAGTTTTCACCAGTGAGATAATGTTGCTGTTTCCACCATGTCTGCTGGGTATAGCCCCAAAGAAGTTGCCTGCAAAAGCAAAACCTATATAAGGCAGTCAGTGGTCATGGGTGACATGTTTTGGCATATTGTGTCTATTTTTCCAGGGTTATCTCTCAGTGCTGTCCAAACATGTGAACTTTGTATGGGGAGGCTAGCAGTGGACCCAGACATGTTTGACTTGAACAACTGTTACATGAGACATCAGCAGGTAAACTGAGAAGTAAACACTCAAGTGGCAAAAGAAAGTTAAAAAAAGAAAGAAAGAAAAAAAGATAGAAGAATGACAGCACTTTTTCCTACCCCCAGCTGTTTCAGGGTGGTGGCATCATTGGACGCTTTCGTATCCCAGATCTAGCAGATATCGTGACCATCTCAGCAGTTTTACTACATCTATCCACATTTTACTCCCAGTTGCCATGGGTAACTGTATGATCTTAATTTTTTAATTTGCTTAAATTATTTATCCAAAACATTTTTGCATAAAATGGATGAGTCATGGTCCTGGTATTCTGTTTTGCTGTGTCACTTTGTGCTTCTAGTGTTCCTTAACATCTGGTACCTTGTGTGGTGTGTCCCGCTGTCTCTGTCTTCAAGTTTAGCTTTAGTTTTCACGTATTTCTTTTTATTTCCTGTTTTACTTTGATGGTGTGTTTTCTCATGCGTTTTTGCCATTGTCTGCCCCATCCTCTTGAGCTTCACCTTTACTTGAGTGTCACTTTGTGCCTTGTTCCTCCGTGGGTCATGTTTTATAATTCACCTTCTGTGTACGTAGTCCCATCTTTGAACGTCTGTTTTCCTTCCTGTTTTTGTTTTACTCTGTTAGACTTTGCATTTTCTGGTTTTTGCTTTTCACATGTTTTTTTTTATTTTTTATTTACTACACATGAGAAGATGTTTGATTCATCCCAAAGCATAATCATCTTTGTACCAGTCAATGTTAACACATTTGAAGGTACTTGGACAAACCTGAGGTTCCTTGTTAAATGATTTTGTCATGGTCCTGGTTCTTGTGTTTCTAATGTTCATATTTTCTTAGTGTCTCTGGTGTTTCCTTGTCTTTGTCTCTCTCTGTTTATCTCTGTGTTGGTCTTATTTGTTTCCAATTCTTGTTTTATTTTGTCTCCTGTCCTCAACTTCCTGTCTTTGTCTTCCTGTCTGATTCCTGAAAAAGTTTTGCTTTTTGTTTATTGTGCCTGCCTCTGCTTTCTGCTTGGTTCTGGGTCCTCTTTACAGCAACTTAAGACAGATTTACTGTTCAGTTCTTCATTTCTTTCTGCAGATGCGTGCATTGACATTAATTCCCTGCCTGTTTGCCTGCCTAATAAGAGTAAGAAACATGAGGAGGAACCTTCAACCCACAATGTTTAACACTTGATCACCAGCTCAACCCCACATTTAAGTGTTACAATAAATAGCAGTGCATCAAATTTAAGCAAGTGGATGAGTGTCAGTGGCTATAGTAAGGCTGTAACAATGTTTGAAACTAAATCAACTGTATTTCCACAGCTGTAATATCTTTATTATTTGGCTTTACAGAATGAACAGTTAACAGTGTCTCTAACACAAAGCCATTTTGACAGCATGACCAATCTTTATTGATTCATTCATCTGTTTTGGTGCCATTTGCAGCACACAGATGTTTGTTTTTTTCTTATGCTGATCACCATAAACGTAAGCAGAATAAAGAAGTGTTCAGTGAGTGATCAAGAGTGGAGTTTACATAGTACGGGAGCTGATGCCAATAATGTGCACCAAAGTCGCATGAGCAAAATCGGTGATGCTCCTCTTTGAGATTCCTGTGATGTGGCTCAGTTCTCCAACTACCTGCAATGTGTTTAATAAAAAAAAGCAGTTAAAAGCAGTTTGATTAGATTCAGCTTTAATTTTTATAAAGTCAATGACTTAAGATGTAATTTTTTAAAAATTGCTTTACCTGTTCCCACTTTCTGACATAGAGGATGAATGCCGCCACAGCGATGACACCAACACCAAGAAGCATGCAGTCTTCGATCACTGGCACAAACTTCTCTCTGGTTTTCACAGATTGATGCAGTATTAAATCACATATAATCAATACATTTATATTAACAGTGGATCAAGTAATTCTGTATTTCAGTGTCTTATAGTATTATAAAGTCTTTCAGCTCACTGTTTTGGTTAAATGACATGAAACTTTGTTTTTTCCCCACTAACTTTTATGCTAAGGAGCTGTTTAAAAACACAGTTTTAAACACTGCTGCACAGGAACAAGCCACTTCTGATGCAACAAGTTAAATTATTATCCCAAAACAGCACTGCCAGCAGGCTGCAAGCTGTGATCAAATTGAAAGTAAAATAAGAAAAAAGGTCAAGATTATGAATTGTTTAAGGTTTACTGTAATTCAGTTTGCTAACTCAGTCAGTTATGTCCTCAGTTTAATTGTTGCTGTAATGCCAGCCTTTATGATTATCATGAATTAATTTAACTTCAGTCACAGAAAGCCTTAATAAAGGCACTGGATCATGTCTCCAGCAGGAAGAGGAAATATGAGTGGACGGGATGAGAAACTAATCTCAGGGTGACAAACATTTCATTTCACTTTATAGGCCATTTATTCCTTTTTATTTAAAATTATAACCTCGGTAATGAAGTCAAATATTCCCTGGTTCTCTATTATATCACCTGTATAAAACAGTGTTATAAGAACACAGGGCAAACTAAATAAGATGAACCTTTTGTAGTCCAGTCTCCAGGACATTATAGTCTCAACATCATAAACCTATGTCAACAACATCTGTGGTCACATTATTATGGGGCCTTTGTTAAGTGCAGTCAGATTCTCTGAGCAATGTGGTTTTTGTTTCCTGAGTCCTTATGAATTCTTCTTCAGATCTTTCCTGGACCTCATGACATTTCCCATCAAGGTCACAGCAAAGTGATTAGGAAAAGACCTAGGGGGGTCATTTTTTGGACTATTTGACTGTAGCCATGAATGTACTCTGAATGTGCTCCTAAGCAGCTTGTCCATTCTACCATAAAGAGAAATGTAATACCTCTGTTCCCTGGATGGGCTGACACAGTCAGTGGTCATCATTAACAAGGTTTCATAGATGGCAGTCCTCTGCAGGCTGATAAACTGGAGAACATGGTGGCAGAGGTGATAAAGGTGCTCCACAGGGATTGATGGCTCATTGTGTCCTACAAGAGTTTATGTAATCATCTCAAAGCCCAGATATTAATATTTATAATTTTTAAAAAGTTATTCTGTGCATACACTGACCCTTACCAAGAACCTCCAGAAGTATTTCCACATATGTCAGTGGATTAGGGACATTTAGTCTGAATTTAAGCCCTTTCAAGACCATCAGCTCTGATTCCAGGAGAGCCTGTTTGGAAATGCTGCAGCCGACTGAGTGCAGAAAGCGTACAGCAGTATTGTTGTCAATCATCTAGAAAATGTGTGGAAAAATTATACAAGATTATTGTATTTGTCATCTCAGGGTAATTGATGTAAGTAATCATTGGCATGGCAGAACTTGCATGACTGTGCAGAGACAGTTTGCTCGCAAGCTGGACACAGGAGAAAACGATGAGCGGGAATTTGTCCGTAAGCATATCAAAAACAGCATCCTCGTAACTTCTTGGATGATTAGCAGTTGCACCTTGAGGTGTGGGTGTGGTGAGCAAATCTTCAATGTGTTTGACCATGAACCTGGGGGAGATAATTATTCATAAGTGACAGTATATAGAGCATGACTAAAACCAGTAATAAACAGGGTGTGGCTGACAGGAAAAGTTAAAATTGGCTGCTCGTTCTTACCTTTGAAGTAATTCAATGGCATGGTAACCAGCCAGCGGGTCCAGTCTCAGTTCATTAGTTATCAGGAAGATGTACTCTGAGTAACACAGGAGAGGAAGGCAGAAGAGCAAAACATAAAAACTCTTCATTCAAAATAATTTGGAAGCAATGTCATCTTTGCATTAAAGGGAAAGTCCACCCCAAATTCAAATTCACCTATTTTTACCACCTGTAGTGGTTTTGATGCAAGTTGTCCAGTTTGGGTGAAATTAGCTCTGCCTCCACCCTTGTCTGTCACAGAGACAGGGGTGAGATTGGAGCTAGGAAGACTATGCTCTGGGAAGGCTGCTGGCCCAGATGGTGTTTGTCCAAGGCTACTAAAGGACTGTGCTGCCCAACTGTGTCAACCTCTCCATAGGATCTTCAACCCGAGTCTACAGCTGGGGCGGGTGCCGGCACTGTGGAAAACATCCTGTATTGTGCCGGTACCAAAAATAAAGTGTCCAGCTGAACTGAACGACTACAGACCAGTGGCTCTTACATCGCACATCATGAAAACCTTGGAATGGCTGATCCTACACCTACTGAGACTTGAGGTCAAAGACAAACTTGATCCCCTGCAGTTTGCATACAAACAACACATTGGAGTGAATGATGCTGTCCTCTACATGCTTCACCGTGCCCTAGCTCATCTGGAG
>VUQS01046669.1:0-11888 GCA_015108495.1 Heterochromis multidens
GGACAGGTGTCTTTTATACTGATAACAAGTTCAAACAGGTGCCATCAATACAGGTGACGACTGGAGGACAGAGGAGCCTCTTACAGAAGAAGTTACAGGTCTGTGAGAGCCAGAAATCTTGCTTGTTTGTAGGTGACCAAATACTTATTTTCCACCATAATTTACAAATAAATTCTTTTAAAATCAGACAATGTGATTTTCTGGATTTTTTTTATCTCATTTTGTCTTTCATAGTTGAGGTATACCTATGATGAAAATTACAGGCCTCTCTCATCTTTTTAAGTGGGAGAACTTGCACAATTGGTGGCTGACTAAATACTTATTTGCCCCACTGTACACAGTCTGATCTTGGGGTGAATTTGCTGGGATGTCCACTCCTGGAAAGACTGTTGCACTGTGTTAATGCACACGTGAATGCTTCAGACCATCAAACTGCCAAAACTTCTGCTTTTTACCCCTCAGCCAAAAATGCTGATGGGGTATTGTTGTCACCCCACCGGGCAGGCTGCGTGGACACCCAAGTTTGTGAATGTGATAACTCGAGAAGGGAGTCTAGGACTTTCAAATTGATACCATAGGTGCATCTACAAAAAATTTTGGATGAGTTCAAATCTCGGTGACCTCGACCTCAAGGTCAGAGGTCAAGTTTTCTGAAAATGTTGTGAATGTGATAACTTCAGAACGAAGCGACATAGGATTTTCACATTCACACCATAGGTGCATCTACTAGGAGGCGGAGGGGTACCACTGGCAGCCGCCAGTATTTTATAGAGGTGCTCACACTTGCTGATGATCAGTTAATAAAGTGCGACAAGAGGGTGCAAGTGCAATCAACCCTCTCTGAATTCCTATGGAAGGAGTAAAGTGTACTTAGTTTTTCACAGGACTACATAGAGTCCCGGGAAAACTTTAGTTTTCACACGAGTGTAATTGTACTCAGAGTGTTTCTGTTATGCTGCTTTCTAGTTCTGCTCCACTGTATTTTGGATGCAAATATTGTTCTGTGTACTGCCTACCATTAAAGTTGGAGGTACTTCTTTTGCAGATTTTAAAATATAAATCTACTAATATGTGATGTTGTATTATTATAGAATAAGCTACTGTTATGATCCATGATCATGTGTGATGTTTGTTTACATGTGTGGCTCCTCCCATTAGAATGTGTATGGGGGGTGTGCAGCTCTCTCTCCTCCTTCCAAGGTGTATATGTATGGGTGTGTGTGTGTGTGTTTGCTACAGAGACAGGTGGAGACTACTGATTGGCTGATTTGAGGAAGTTTGGATGACTGGGTGGACAGCAGCCTTTTAACCTCCAGCTGACAGCCACCTCGCTCCCATCCTTTCCTCCTTCGCACCCAACAAAGAGCCAGCAGTTAGCTTCCTAGTAACACTGAGTGTTTGTGTGAGAAGCTTGAGTAAAAGCTAATAATTGAACTGTGAGAGCTGAGTTGCACATTCTGAAATCTTTGTGGTTAGCTGAGAGCATTTTGTAAATAGTCCTTGTAAGTAGTAAACTGTAAATACTGTACTTATACACTAAACATTGAGCACTTTGATGTAGTTTAGTAGGAGTGAAAGCCTATTTTGCTGAAATGCTTTTCCTCTTGTTTATTGGATAGGAGTATAGGTTAGAGAATTGTCTTTTGTTTGCCTTTTACTTTTGTTGGGAAGACCGGGGACTATTAGAAAGTTTTGTTGTTTTAGCATTGCTCACCTCTGAAGCGAATAAACTGCTGCTCAGTTTTTGAATCGTTCTGCGCTGCTGGCCTTTTATTGGCAGTGGTTCTAGTGGGGAGTCCCACCTCATGTTATGTCTAGGTTACACCCAGACCAGGGGCATAACACTACCCAGTAATATGTAAGTAATCTAAATAATTTCTAGCTGTGTAATTAAAATGATATATACATTAATTATCAATAATTATTATCCAATAATATCATGGATATTTTTTATGTATAATGAGTACTTTTACTTTATGTACTTGAAGCATATATTTTGATTCTAAAACTTTTTTTTACTAATACTTTAGTGCACAGGGTTGTGTGTGAGCCTGAAAATTGTACCCAATGATTTTGACTTTCTTTGGTGAAGAATAGCAGACTAAGCCCAGTGACACATTTATCTTTAAAAACATTTTGATGATACTTTCAAGCAGTAGAAATGTAAATGTCATATTTGACTTTCTGAAACCTCTTGAGGGAATGCCATACCGTAGCTCCATTGCTGAGCTCAGTGGTGCTAATGTACATGTTTAGAAGGCAGTGGGAATATAATCATGTCTAATGATTAGATATGGTCAAATCTGCTCTTTGTCTCCCTGTCTATCTCTGTCCTGCTGCTGAAATGTCACATTTTTGAGAGATATTTCACAATTATGAAACTTATATCAAGCCATCAGAATCTCATTTCCATCAAAGTGAGTGTGCAGGAGAACATTTTACACATGAGAAGCTGCTGACAAGCTGTCCATTTTCCCTACATCCATCCATATCCTCAAGCTTATGGGCCATCCCCGATAGGATCCACCCCCCACACACCTCTCATTAACTCCCAGCAGGCTCCCCTCCCTCCTCTTCTCCCTTTCCTTCCCATGGAGGAAGTCATCTCCTCTAATGTTAGTGTTGTGAGGGCCCTCGGGGGCCCCTGTGGTGGCCGGTGGCTTGCCATCGATCGTTACAGCCACTTCAGAAGTAAAGAGGCCCCCCTACCTGGCTCTCCTCTGCACCTCCTCTCCTCCAGCACAACCCCACCCCCTCTCAGACATTGACCTTGTGGATGCCACAGCCATGGGCCCACATTAGGGGGCAGTAGTACATAATGATGGCAAATGGGTGTAGGTGGGTGGGGGCAGAGTAAAAAACGATGGAGGGGGGATAAGGGACAGCACTTAAACACAAGGCTACCATTTTTTCTGCTAGCAGAGAGGTGCACAATTTGATCCCAACCGGTCGTGTTTCAGCATGGCTGTGTTATCCAGCGGCCAGCCTGGCAGGCAGTTGCTGCCTGTGTGTTTGCTGTGGCTGGCCTCAGATCGGCGAGCCGGCAGAGCGTGAAAGCCTCGCAGCAGTAGCCTAACCACTGCTCTCACGATATGGATGCCAACCCTCCCCAGGTTCACATGCCAATAACTCAATAACAGTTTCCCCGGCCTGTGGGTTTCCTGTGTTTGTGACAATTGTCAGTGTTTTTGTGGGGTGGGGCAGAGGATCCAGAGCATTCAAAGTGAGGTGGAAGGTACAGCTAAGGCACAATTCATACAGGGTCTAAAGTTTGGATGCAAAGCAAAAAGTCGACTTGGAAAGTTTCCATCCTTCCCATCCATCCTGCAATAGATAAGGTGAGAGATGAGTTGAAACCAACCTAAATGCCTTTTAAAAATAATTTGCATTCTCTCTGATGGTAATTTAGTACAGAACACAAGAACTAAACTGGACACATGCAGTACAGAGGGGATGCCTCCTATTAGCATTTTCTCGTCAAATGACTCAACGTCTCTCCAAACACCAAAGATTACACAGTTGATGGTTTAACACACTACTGACTTGTTTAAACTGGACATAACTCAGGACTTCATGGTCAAATTGAAACTGCTGCAAATATAAGATCTTCTGAAGTACAGTGCTGTGAAAAACTATTTGCCCCTTCCTGATTTATTTATTTTTTCATATTTGTCACACTTACATGTTTCAGATCATCAAACAAATTTTAATATTAGACAAAGATAACCTGAGTAAATACAAAATGCAGTTTTTAAACTATCCAAGCCTACCTGGGCCTATGTGAAAAAGTATTTTATTATTATCATTATTATTATTGTTATTATTATTATTATTATTATTATTATTATTGCCCTGTCCTTGTTAAATCGTGAATTAACTGTGATTAACCACATTTTTTTGAAAGCTGAATTTCACTAACCACACCCAGGCCTGAAAACTGTCAGACCTGTTGAATCAAGAAATCACTTACATAGAATTTGTCTGACAAAGTGAAGTAGGCTACACATTATGTCACAATCTAAAGAAATTCGAGAAGTGATGAGAAACAAAGTAATTGACATCTATCAGTCTTGAACGTGTTACAGAGCTATTTCTGTGGCTTTGGGACTCCAGTGAACCACGATGAGAGCCATTATCCACACATGGAGAAAACTTGGAACAGTGATGAACCTTCCCAAGAGTGGCTGGCCTACCAAAATTACTCCAAGAGCCCATCAGTGACTCATCCAGGAGGTCACAAAAGAACCCAGAACAAAATCTTAAGAACTGCAGGCCTCACTTGCTTTACTTAAGGTCAGAGTTCATGATTCAAAAATAAAGAGACTGGGCAAAAATGGCATCCATGGGAGAAAACCACTGCTGATCAAAAAGAACACAAAGGCTCGTCTCACATTTGCCAAAAACATCTTGATGATCCCCAAGACTTTTGGGAAAATATTCTGTGGACTGACGAGACAAAAGATTACATTTTTGGAAGGTTTGAGTCCGGTTATATCAGGTATCAAACTAACACAGCATTTCATAAAAAGAACATCATACCAACAGTCAAACATGGTGGTGGTAGTGTGATGGTCTGGGACTGCTTTACCGCTTCAGTGTTTCTTCTTCACTCATCTCTTCACTTTCTGTGTACTTATGCACCACTACTACATTTAATCCTTTGTAATTATTAAACTCTGGCTCTCTCTCCCATAGTTTGCCTTTTGTCCTGTCTCTCTCTGTTCTCTTCTCTTTGCCCTCACCCCCAACAGGTCGTGGCGGATGACTACTCCTCCCTGAGCCTGGTTCTGCCGGCGGTTTCTTCCTGTTAAAATTGAGTTTTTCCTTCCCACTGTTGCCAAGTGCTTGCTCATAGGGTGTCTGATTGTTGGGGTTTCTTTCTAATATTGAAGGGTTTTTACCCTACAATATAAAGTGCCTTGAGGCAACTGTTGTTGTGCATTGGTGCTATATAAATAAAACTGAATTGAACTGAACATTTTCCTAAAAAGTCTCAGGCAGCTGACACACAGTTAAAGCAATAAAGAACTGCAGTATGTTTTAGCCAGAAAAAAGTGCGTAGTGCATTTATACATCAGTTACACAGTTTCACAGTTCTTATTCTTTCATTAGTCCTTCAATATTCTTGACAGCACCAAATAATTTGGTCATAATGTGCTATTACACTCAAATAATTCCAGGTGGTCTCAGTTAAGGCTGTACATTGTTTTAAAAAGTACAACTGACTGTCAGGTTTGGTCGTCCCTAAAGTGATTTGTGGACAAAACTGAGTAAATTGCCTGAGAGTCAGAATTACTAAAGCTTCAAGTTCTAGTGTGCATCAGAGAAAGTGGAGGCGTCTGGAGGAAATGCTCATCTGAAAACTTTCAGAGCTGCAATGTGGATTTTCTCTGTCGCTCAATGAGCGCTGATGTAGCCCGAACATCTGCTGGGGTGTTTTGTGCTGCCTTGTAGCTCAGCAGTCATCAAACTGGTATTCCCCTTTTCATTTGGTTGTTTGTTTGTGTGTATGTGTGTAGAGAATATGTACACCTCCAGAGCTCAACTCATATCAGTGATTTGTTCAGAAGTTCCGCAATTCTTTGCTTTTGGTCAGCAATGTAGAATTCCTTTGAAATTCACACTTCTGGAAAGTAAGATTTTTATCAGTTTCTTACTTCTTCTCACTTTTTAAAATTGAACTAGTTTCATTTTAACAATGGACCAGTTTAGCTGTTTAATTTAGAAGGTGTCTGTAATGGTAACAGCCCTACACAGAATCATCACTAACCCATTCTGTCAGCCCACAAATCCTTCTCTTACCAACAAGTCCTCACTTTAGAGACACAACTCTTGAATTTTTGTGCTGGATGACACAGAACTGTTTCCTAATATGTGCAGGATAACAACTTTAAATGTCATAATATGTCACATGTGTGTTATTGTTCCAAAGCTTTGTCTCCATGTGGTCAAAAATATAATGATCACATACTGACCTAAATATATACTTTGGTAAACCACCCAACTAAATACTGATTTAAATACAGGTGAACAAAACAAAAGGATAACATTAAGGATAACAACCTTTACAGGCTGGATTATTATAATCAGTCCATACACTGTATAAAAGATGGACATAACCACTATAATGTCACTTTTAGAGTCAGCCTCAAGTGGCCATTAGAGAAACTGCAATTTTGGCTTTGGCTTCATTTTTCATCCTCAAAAACTTCAGCTTGGTGGAGACAAACGTGTGTCTGCACAGCAGTGACACGGTCAAACAGGCAACAGGAAAAGGCAACAGACATCAGCATATTAAGACGATTGTGCTGCCAGCAAGTGATTTGAATTTGAAAGAAAAGTAACGTGTCAGACTGTTAAAAACTAAACTGATTCCACTGTGAACTATTCACCAAATCAGTCTATTTTCTAGGATATTAAAGAAAGAATTCATGCATTTTTAACATTCTGGTGCTTGTTAGGACACAGAATTAGATATAAAAAAGTAAAGAAAAGTCATTTTCTTTTCATTGTCTTTTAAAGTAAATCATGTGGACTTCTTTGTCTTGCTGTTGTGAATAATCTGCTGTGTCAGTGGCCTCCTGTATCTCTTCTCAGCATTCCCCGGCTCCTCAATTGTCACAGCATTGACAGCAAATCTGCATTTCACCCTCCACTCTCACCTGGGAACAACAGAAAAAAAAAAAAAGTAGCACACAGATTCTATTTCACCCACCTTTCCCCCCAAAGTGTACGATAAAAACTTTCCAACAGTTGCAATCATCCACACCTACCTCCCCCTTAAACTCCTGTATGAAAAAGATGCGATGAAATTTCACTCTGTTTGTACTGCAATTTAGCCCTCCCTCTCCCCCTTTTTTTGTCAAAACAACAGAATCACCTCTCCCAAAAGACAAAAACACACAAAAAAAATATGCACACAGGTTCCAGGTGTGGGGAGAGTGTGTGGGTGAAGTTACGGTACATTTGCCATTCTAGTTGTGTGTAAATATTAGAAAGCAGCGGGTTCCTGGCGTGAGGAGAAGCCAGGCAAAGCGGCGGCACTAAGACAGGCATCCTTATCGGTATTGTGTTCAGACTCCGGCGTGCTCCTGCTGTTTGTAATCTGCAGCTGCCGCTGTGAGCAAAACTGGACAGGCATTTATTGTCCCAGCAGGAGGACGCTTGACAAGAGAATGTTAAACACTCCGCTACCTGCAATTTTCAAAAAGCGATAGCAGACATGATAAAATGTACACACACATTTAATTTCATCTTTTCTTTTTCAGGGGAAGGAGGAGAAGCAGCAGCAAAGAAAAACTGAGACTTAGGGAAAAGAGAGAGGAGTTTCTTTTAGCTCTCACTGTTGTTGCCACGTGTGTAATCGTGTGTTCACTGATGTCATGATGGAAGATTTCTTTTCAGATTCACAGGGTGACACATTTCCAAGAGAAGAAGGGTGCGAGAGTAGGTTGACTGTGGTCCAAATGGGGGCTTTAATTTGAGTTCTTGGCTTAGCGGTCATCAAGAAGACATGTTCATCAGCGCTCAGTGCTAACCACACACACACAGTAATATGCACTGCCCATGGAGCCTAGATGCCACAGAGGACACAGTACCTGTGGAAATTCTCACCGCTTTAACATTTGTTTCTTTCACAGTTTAGAAAAAAAAATACACATTATAGCAGTGGGCTTTGGATAATGAGCAAAACAACAGCCCATACAAGCTGAAGGCTGACCTTAACCCTTCTTCACAGTTGGCCTGCCCACCACATTTGCTACACATATGCAAGATGCTTAGAAACCCACCTCCACCCACCTCCAGCTCCTCATTTCATGTTCATCTGTTCTCTTTGATACCTGTTCTGTTCTGTGTTGGGGTCTTGATGCTTTTCCCTGCCGTGTGCTTTCCATATCTATGCTTGAACATAAACGTGGGTTTCCTTGTTCATATGGGATTGAATGCACTGGCTTTTATATTATATATATGACATTTATACTATAGATATACATATTATGCATGTTTTTCTAAGTGCTTTAGACTACAAACCACATTAAACCATAAATTCTTTATCTTTCATCCATGGCCATTTGGGAATCACCACTTAACCTAACATACTTGTGTGTGGACTGTGGGAGGAAGTCAGAGGAAACCCATACAGGGAGACCATGTAAACTCCCTACATCCGGGTTTCAAACCAGAAACCTTGCTGTGAGGTGACAATGCTAAACACTCTACCACCAGCCACTAAAGTGTGCATCTTTATTCATGTGAAGGAAAACTTCAAAATCACACTAGCCAACAATTCAGCCTGTACTGGAATGCAATGCAGGGGAGCTCTCAGGCATTCTGTGTTGCTTTTAAACAATTATTCAGCTTTTCTCATCTAATCTTATCACTGCTGAGTTAACACAGATACAGACATGATTTTTTCTTGGGCCAACTTTATCACGGACCATGGTTCACCTTTGTTCCACTAAAACAGCTCTAGCTTGCCAGTACATGGATACAGCTTTCTGGGTTGTGGAATGAGGCCTCCTTTGATTTAGACTTGTTCTAGTGCATCCTGCATTTGCTTGATTGCATTTGATTGAAATTTACGAACATGTTCTCTAAAAGAACTTTATACTCTGTGTTGACTTAATCTCACCCTGTTACCCTGTTACAAACCTCAACAGCCCAGTCCTGACCCATCCTCTGTCGTCTCATCACTTTGTGCAGCCATATTTGACAGCATGGTAGAATCATACTGGCAGCAGAGACGTTTCCTTTCCTGATTTGGCTGTGTGAGCAATGGCTCTTAAATTGGGTCACAGCGACTAATGGATCCCATGCAGGGAGTGCCATTAAGAAGAAATAAACCTATGTGGACATATTTATTAAGCAATTTGCACCTCGGGCCATCTATTAGAGGGCTAATCAGGGAAGCTGTCTGACTGCCCTTCCTCAGCTTTAAGTGAATATCAAAATGTACGATTACACTGCAATCAAATCAAAGGTATAATTATGCTGTTTAGATTCACACAAGGGTTGGGCATCTTTAACAAAATGTTCATAACTCTAATAGGGATAGTTATTAAATAGCATTATATTGGTTAATGCAACTATTTCTTGTCTTGAAACATGTTGTCCCTTTTCTTTATTGATGTCTGGTAGAATCTAATTTTCTACTACAGCTAGAAGATAGTGGTAGTGTACCTAGATGTTGTTTGCCAGCCACAGCAAACAACAAAGATAGAAAAAGAATGAGCTGGTGACTACCAGGCGCTGGACCTGTAAAGCATGTGTGGTGTGATGAGGTTATATGCTACAAACGGGACAAACATGTAAAGCCAAAGACCAAAAAAGTCCTCTGTGGAACTCATTCACAAAATATATGAAAGCGTAACTCATGCAAACATTACCTGCAAACTGTGCCAGGTAGAGTTAGCATGCCACAGCTACTAAATTGAGAGCTGTTTGGGGTGGGAGGAGCTCTTTAATGAATATTTGAATCATTCCCAGTGAATATTGAATAGTATTTTTGCTTGAAATGGCCATTCACAAGCCATTCTGACTTCCTCAAAACCATGTATACTGGGACAAGCAGCAACAAACAGTTACCTGTCATATTCTACTCATCCAGTTATTTCTTGTCAGAATGGCCACAATCATAAGAAAACCAATGAAACCATAATGGTTAAAATATTCCTTTGGTCTACATTTATGTTCACATACCTCACTTCACAAGGGCTTCCAGGGCTTTCTGACATCACTTTCCTCTGACAGTCCTGTGGTCAGTCCTGGGGGAGCATGTTCCGTTACCCTGGATGTCTGGAAGTGGGGATGGGTCCGGCTGGTAAACTGGCCCCAGGCAGTGCTCTCTCTGACCAGGGCTGGGCTCTGGTAGCTGGGAGGAGGATTGCTTCAGATGAGATAAAGAAGCTTGTCAGTGGTCTGTGGGGAAGCCATGCTCATTCAATGAACACTGAGGGCCGGTGGGGAGCCTCAGGCAATGTCCCACACTGGGGCCACAGAACAACATTGTGGTGTAACTCTCTGGGTTCAGCAACATCAGAGTTGCGGTCAGCTGTGGAACAGATCCTGACTTTCTTTTTGTACTCAGATTGGGTTTGACGTGGTTTTTAATATGGTTTTAAACAGAACTGATAATTCAAGAGTAGAATTTATTGTTTACTTAGTTGGTATTGGTTACAGTGTTCCTAGTACAGAACAATATGAACATTCTGAAAGATTTCCATCATGTCTGGTGGCTTTAGGACATTTGTAGAGTGTGGCTGTGGTCAGCTTGGATTCAGTGTGTTTGCTAATACAAACATATCACAGCCAAGAGCAAAATCTTCAGTCAGACATAGGGAGGAGCTGGGTGGGATCCATATTTTGGGTTGAAAAATCAATGAAATCAACAATTAGGTTTGTTTGGTGCCACAGTGTAGAGCTGTATACAGCAATTTCAGACATAGTCCTCTCATTCTGACTTTTATTTCACTAAAATTCAGCTTTGATGATTCTTTATTGTTTGAAAGGTTCCATGTGTGGTGTGATTTTTTTTCATCCTCTGATGTTGGGCATGCCACAAAAATAATTAATTAATTAATTAATTAATTAAAAAATGGACTAATAACATACTAGAATTTCACTCCCCAAAACTAAAGCACAACTTCTTGGGTTGATTGTATCAGAACAGGCTGCTGTTTATCAGGTAAATCCATTAAAATGCTGTAGGGCTATTCAAATAATTACTGGAAATTTGTGCAGTTGTGTCCTTACAGTCCAAACTGAATTCTGAACCCAACTAAATTAAAATTACTCCTTTAACAGAAAAAACGTCTCTATGCTCTAACTGTATGACTAAACTGGCAAGGTAGGATGGTGCTCAGGGCAACTGTGAGCACCCAGGGAAAATAAAATGTCAGGTAATCATGAAGATAGAAAATAGCATTGAAATAGCAGAGAAAAGGGAAGACAAGAGTTTTAACTGTGCACTGAACCAGTGAGCTTTCCTTAGGATTTTTTTGGTGTCCTGACCTGGAGAGGATTGACTGATTCCAACTCCAAGGTTTCATCAGTACAGAGCAGTGCAGTGATATAAATGTGCAACATTTTGCATCACCACCAGCTACTTGTTTCTGTGCTTGTTCCAAGTATTTTACATCCTCAATTATGAAAATTGCAGTTTTTATTTACATTTGGAATATAGTGAGTGGAAAGCTTGCAGCTAGACTTCACTCCCAGGGGAATGTATTAAACATCACATTATGATCTTTTTTTTTTGAAAAACAGATCTAATAACTGGTCTCAATTATATTTGATTCATATTGCTTCATATTATACTTATGAGAGCATAACCCAGCATTAAAATGTGTTATCATAAGAAGACATCAGAGTGAATCTTGCTTTATTTCTTAAATCACTGCATATTTCACATTTGCATGGTGGGCTATGAGATAAACAACAGCTAACAGAGAGGAAAGTTTTAAATCTCTGCATGAAACTGTTACAGCAGCTCTCTGTGCTCGCTCTGTGCCCTTGATGCCTGCGCCTGCTTCATCCCACTTTCCATTTAAACTGGTAGCTACACACTCTGATGCCACTGATAGGCAGTAATTAAATGAGCGAGGCTGGTTCTTTGCCCTGTAAACCAGCTCTCCTGGGCCCGATACTACATGGAAATTCAGCTCTGAGGATCCACTTTCAGATGTCTGCCTGGAAAACACGCCTGCTCACTGTGTGTGTGTCTGAGTGTGTGTCTGAGTGTGCTCATACATGGAAGCAGTGGATTTGGGGAATACACTTAATGAATCTTTTAACCTCAATCTTTTCTCCTGCAAATGTATGCATATCATGATCTGTGTTTGAGATGCAGGCCTGATATTCATGATTTATTTATCTTAAAAACACACACA